>JAMXBD010001848.1:0-281288 GCA_024138025.1 Combretum micranthum | reverse complement strand
AGAAAAATATTTATGTTATATTGTGATTTTGACGCATGATATACTTGAATTTACTATTATTGCCTATTACACATGAGATAAAGCTACCATATTCAAGTTAGTAGCAAGTGTGATATACAATTTGTGTATAAAAATCAATATTTCATTTCACAAACACGATTTTGTAACAGAATTTTGGTAGTTAATCTAATCAAATTTGTATATTGGTAATTTTTTTATAGCAATAACAAAAATGTGTTAGACTTTGTTTTATTCATATGTACTATAATTTGATGAGCTTTATCTATCTAAGAATTTTAAAGAAATTGAAATTCCATGGTCAGTTTTCAAAAGATAAGTTTGTAACTTTTTCATTGTTATCGGATAAGTATGTCAAGTTGCAAGAGAATCAAGGTGAGAATATTTCATCTGTTTTCCATAGATTTAGTTGAAATGCTATGACAATAATTTAGGCAGATACTAGAAGTGCTTGCAAATAGATTTTTATTTAGAATTTGCTATGTTAAGGCATTGCTTCTCACTAACTTTCTCAATTGCTAAAATTATTATATTTAAGATCTTCTTTGCTAACATCAGATTAAGAATTATCTTAAACGTGCTTACTTTGACAAGTAACCCCCTCTAGTAATAACTTAAATATATATACATGTATATTTACAAAATTAAGGCATTAAATTGCCAAAAAAAAAAATTAAAATTTTAGACTTAGGATGATAATTATCTCCAATAAGTAATTATATTACTATGTTCTTATCCCCTTTAAAGCACCAATACGAATAGTAATTCTCTCCAAAGATAGTTCAAGGAAAGTGGGAAGTTTTTGGATAATGTTGAATTTGATATAAATCCAACTTAATATATAGTCAAGTCGTTGTCTTTATATGGTAAAGCATGTTTGATTCCTTAATCCAAAAACTTTGAGCTAAAGACAATCCGAAGAAAAAAAAATAAGAGACAAGAGAACATGCAAAAGAACTCGATTGGACCAGTCTAGATAGGTCGGTGAAGGCATATTCTCACTCCTATCACTTTTTTTATGCTTTTAATGTAGAAAAAGGAGGGAAGCGGTGCAATTGCTACTAAACAATTTGGCCTCTTCTTCAACGAAACATGCGGCTTATGGCTCTTCTTGTCTAGGTTTCTTGGCCTACAATGTTATCATTTCAAGCACACATGACGGTCTCTGAGGATCTTCTTGGATTTGAAGACCAAAGTGGAGAACATTCTCCATAGATGCTATTCGCTTGTGTGCACTGTCCTACTTGGATCACTTGTTCCTGTGGCCCCACATTATTCCTCCACTCCCCGAAAATTGATATTCCAAATTCACTTTCTTCAAACTTCTATCAATTTATCCACTTAATATTTATCTTGTATAATAAATAGTTAAACTAATGAGTTAGAATATGATATCATAACAATATCTTAAGATATTTTAAGAATTTAGACAAACACAATTCGTAATTTCGCCAAAGACCATTTATGTTAAAGTGGCATACTAGTAGAATAGATCAAGATCAATTCTTCCATCTCCTAATGGCCGTAATTTATAATTTTTGGTAATATATATGGGTATATGTATATGAATATGTAAAATTAATGAATCGAGGGATATTGATAGAAAGTAAATTTAGAGGATCCAAATCCCTATTGGCCTTACCAATGAAAAAAAAATGGATATTTCTTTACAATAATGTTTTAGGGTAAGATTATAATAATAAAAAAATAATTCTATTCAAAGTATTAAGATCTGCTCAAAGATACTAAAGAATGTAAAACCAATAATATACATAAAAATAAGACATGAACCATATATTTTACCTTCAATGTTCTTATGGTGGTAGTAAACAATTAAACTCAAAGGCGAAGACTAAAAACCCCCTTCTCGATCTATTTATTACTTGTAAAAGAAGATAATAACTAAAGAGGAGGGAAAAGAAGAAAGAGAGAAAGCTAGAAGAGAAAAGAAAAAGGATCCAGAGGATAGATAGGCAATAAGAATAGTGCTCACCATTACCATAAGCATAAGTTCAGAAGTTGAAACGAATGGTTTGAATTTCAATGGATTTTATTATTTTATTTTATTTGCTCGAAACTGGAAATTTCTCATATTAAAACAAGGATGAGTACATCTCATGAATCACCAACAAATCAGTCAAAGAGATTGGGGTTTGAAAACCCATCCGTAATGGGCACATCTCTTTTACAAGTAAGGATTGAACTATCCTTTTAACATAATCCTATAAAGAAGATGGAAAATCAGCACTCTAACTAACGAAAATCTCATATAAAAGATAGACAATAACAAACAAAAATACAAAAAAAAAATGTTGAAGAAGCTACATAAATAAACTAATGAAAGCCACCAATATGATTAAAAAAAAAAAAAAAGGTACATGGTTAAAAGCTAAGGGATATGCTTGCTGTAGTAATTAAGCATACTATAGAATTTTTATTGTTAAAGTATATAACATATATATATTATTATATATTAAAGAGGATAACTTTATTAAAATGGACCACGAAAATATTTATTTTTTTAAGGGGTTCGTATAGATCGATTAATTTATTAAAAGAGAGAGAAAAAAAAAAGAAAAAAGAAAAAGAGGAGAAGGCCTTGGAAGAACTTCGCCTTGGTCGTTGAGGTAGATGAAGTCATTAACAATGTTAAATCATTTTTAAAAATTATTTTGATTGTGAACATATATATGATACATTAAATACCTCTAAAGTGGATAAATGGTATATATCACCTAATAAATATATAAGTAAAAATGTTTGGTTTAATTAAACTTCGTATAATGGTTTGGATATAAAAAGTGAAATGGGGAAGTTTAATTATACGATATATTCAAAAGAAAGCAATAAATGCATCTACAAAGTTTAGACATTCTCTCAAGAAAAAACGAAGCAGTAGAAAACAGATGGTCGAGTTAGATCTGTTTCTATTGAGGATGTTCGGGGATGTTGAAGAGCCACAGGCTGTAGATGCATTTAGACAGGCATTAATCTTGGATGAATTGCTGCCAGAGAAGCATGGCGATTACCACATGATGTTGAGTTTGTGATGGCTATATGTAATACACTAATGTCTAAGGTAGGACTGTAAGTAAGTCGAGACAGCTCGGGAATTACTCAAGTTCGACTCTGTAAAAACTTGAATTTAACTTGCTTACAATTAAGTCGAGCTCAAAACTCAAGTAACTACTGAGTTTGAGTTCTAGCTTTAAAATACCCAGCGCAGAAAGCCCGCAAGCTTAATTGAGTTTAATCAAGTATTAAATCGAGTCGAATCAACTTTGAGTTTACTGAGATTAATACTCTTTATTATTAAATCAATATTTTTAAAAGAATACACGAGTTTAAACAAGCCAAGTTCAAGTTTATCGAGTATTAAATCATGTCAAGTTCAAGCTTAAAAATATAAAGCCCAATCGAGTTCAAGTTTAAATTTCAAGTTTTTTATTCAAGTCGAGTTCGAGTTTGGTATTTATTGACTTGACTCAATTTGACTGGTTTCAACCCTAAGTTTAGGGATGCATTAAGACATATCTTCTCTTGTTTCCGCGATGGTTTGGTTTTTGTGGTCACCCATCATGAGCTATAAGGAAAAACCCATGGGTCATTCTCTAAGGTCTACTCAAATCCACTCTGAATTGTAATTGATTAATGCAACCATCACCATGAAAGTCATTTGTGAACCATTATATATGAGTGGACATGTCCCAAAGTTATTTTAAAGAGTCGCATATATTATGTTTTAGTCAATGTTTTGATAAGGGCTAGGGTCATGGTCAAAGTATATTATACCCACTTGTTAGACATACTATATAAATGCTATTGGTGAAAATATATAAAAATAATCATTATATATTTATAAATTATGTTAATAGGAAAATTGTCATCATATAAACATGTATAGCAAATTACTTTTCCTTATAGTAAGCAAATTTACCAAGTTAATAGTAATAATTTAGATAATCATTGGTTTCTTTAGTAAATAAAATTGACCAATAGGTTTGCCATTTTACCCAATCTATTTCTTCATGCTTATCTCTCACTTTTACGGCTCATTAGATTTTGTATCATTTGGCGATTGGAATCACCAACACTCCCTTTTCATATTTACAATCTAGCTATTAGGCTAGCAAATAGATTTCGTATGAATAGGAAGGACTACTATTGAGAAGCTTGGCATAGAAAATATAAAAATATATGTACAATCTAGCTATTTGCTTTTGTTAAAAATTTGTCAGCAAAAGTCACACTTTTTAGGAAAGGATAACCTGGAAAATGTTTATATCACATATATTTTCGTATAATTTAAAAAGAATAAAATTGAAAAATAAATAAATAGATAAAGAGAACCTCAATTCATTTTAGTTATGGATGTTAAATTTGTAGTTTTAATTTTCTTGATATATATAAAATTGATGGAATCATAAAAATTCGTGTAAAACCGTAAACATGTGGAATTATACACCTAAATTAATAATTTTACCCAAAGTTCGCACCCTCAAACGTTGATACCTTCTTATGTAATTTACCCCTTTTTAAAAATGAATTATATTTCATTTTTCTTAATAACATATCATTTATTAATAATCCTTTTGATTTTGGTCTTAGAACCAAAATATAATTCATTTTTAAAAATGGATAAATTACGCTAGAATGTATCAACATTTGGGGGTAAGTACACTTAGTATATCAATGTTTCGAATGGTTAGAAAACTGGATAAATGATAGCTCTTTACATAGATGGGGATTATCCGGCAACATGCTAAGGAAATTTCGAGGTTCTAAATAGCAGTAACTTCTTAGAATGTTAGTAAAGCAGGTCGAATACCTTTAATTTCTTCATATAGGAACTTCTAATTAATAGCCTCGTCTAGGGTTTATAATCGTTATCCATTTCTACCTATTTCATACAATTGAGTTCAATCGGTCCCATAAATGTGAACTATAAATTATTACTTTTCAACGAACATACGTAGACATTATCCTAATACACAAATTGAAGAGGGTTTAGTAAAAGGTTTTTCTATCTTTTTTCATATCATGATATTAAACAACGTATCGTGATAGAGTGGAATCCTCGTGCGAAACTACAAAAGAAATATGGGATGAATTGTGCAAAACATATGAAGGAGCTACAATAATCAAAGATACCAGCATGTGCTCTACTGGATGATTATGAGCTGTTCTGATTCAAAACTAGTGAATGTATCTCTAATGGTTTTAATCGCTTTACTTTAATTACTAATAAACTTACTTTCTTGGTACATAGTTGGAATTAAAAAACGGTTATTCAATAAAAAAAACTATGTAAATAAATCAAAAGCGATCCCACTTCTCAAAAACCATATGATCCTTTGGAGAGCTTTGATTTGTAAGAGATGCAAGTTATGACTTTGTTGATGTGAGACCAAGATCCATACATCCTACGACCATAATCAAGTTATTATTCTAAGTTTTAAAGTTGCTATCGATGAGCACTGGAATGCTATTAATATTTGCAGTAACAGTAGAAGTATTAACAATATCAGTTGTATATAAAAAGACAATTAGGTCACATAGACATGTAATTACAACAAAGTAGTGATTAATTATATTAATAACAAAATCTCATCTCACAATAACTGACTTGACATTGAATATAATCTTTGAACAAAGCATCAACTCACAATTGGCTTTCTTGGTATGGCAATCAAGCATTGATGATGAGATCCAATCAAGTACTTAGCCTTCCTTTGGGCTGACTTAGCACTCACAACGGACACCAAACGATCATCACACTCAAACAACAATCTTGTTTTGGGCTGACATGTTGCTTGCACAAAGAAAAGACATAGACCACCATATTAATAATTCGCAATGAAAATTTTCCACAATAGAGGTAACTTTGGTGATTATATTGCTTTACTTAACTAAAGTGAAGAATTAAGTATACTTAATTTCAGAGTTATCTATAATTAATCACTAACCATAAGTAGACATTATATATGCAATACCAAATGCATATAATTTAGAAATAATATGCATAATTAATTCACCTATAAATAAAAATATAACACGCAACAGAAAAAACTAATATATATATATATATATATATAGGTGTGTGTGTGTGTGTATTAAGCCTAACTACACATTCTATGATAATTCCTCAGACCTTTATTCGAATTATCGGAAGAATAATCGTGAACTTACATGTCTGAATCCACTCACGGAAATATAATAGTAAATTTGATAAGAATTGCCCAGCTGATTTTTTTTTTTTTTTTTAATTTCCGTAATGTTTTTAATTCGTAAAAAACATGTTTTGCCAAACATGAAAAGCAACGGCAACAAAAGCCCAAACTCCAAATTACGTATAACACCTGGAAAAACATTCCTATCTCCGCAAATCACAAGCCAAAACCATATGCGGAGGTCTTCATGTCGTACCGGTTAAAATATTTTAATTATGAAATTTCGTAACTTGGTTTTTCTAATTACAGGACACAAAATCTGATATAAAATCAAATAATTTGGAAAAGAAATTTCAACATAGATGATGTATATCATCACTAAATCAGATCCAGACAATTCTAGGATAAGATTGGCTCCGATACCACTAGGATAAAAACTTGCCTAATAGTGTTTGAGAAGAAAGAATAAAACGAAAGCGAACCTTGATCCATGAGGGAAGATTGGAAGAGTTCCAAGGAAGGCGACCTTCTGATTGATGCACAAACTATTAGAATTTAGAAGATGGAACCCTAATTTTTTATTACAAGATACTGAAAAATGACATGTAAATCAATAAGGGACCACACTTATTATATATATAACCTAATGGGTTATTACCAATTTAACTCATCATTAATTAGTAATAAACCTCATAAATTTCACACATTTATTATTTAGTTCTTGTACTTTATATTAGATGACTAGGATCATTATACTTTATTAGATTACTTATTATTAGGTCCTTAAAATTTATTACAATAATAAATATATTGTTATCAACGCAATATATGTGTGTCGACATATGAATATATGCATATATGACATGAAAGTCCATAATTCCAACACTATTTGCTTGTGCGCACGGCCCCATGTGGCTTACTTGTTCCTATTGTCCTACATGATTGCTCCACTTCTCAAAAATGGATAATCAAAATTTGCTTTCTCCCAACTTCTATCAATTTATCCATTATATTATTATGTATAAAAAGCTAAAATTATAAGTTAGAATATAACATCATGGTGATGACATAAGATATTCAAGAATTCAGATAAACTCAACCCCTAATTTGGCCAAAACCCCTATATGCTAAGTGGCATACATATAAGTCTACCATTGGACTAGATCATAATCGATTATTCAAATCTCCCAATAGTTGTAATACATAATTATTGGCAATATATATATGTATGTATATAACTTTGACATCTAAAAAAATTTATTTCTTTACAATGGTTTAGGTTAAGATTAATATTTTTTTTAATAATAAAAAAGAAGTCAAATTCAATTTAAAGTACAATAATCTCGCTGAGAAGATTCTAAAGAATGTAAAATCAATAATATACATAAAGATTAGACATGAACAAGATATTTCTACCTTCAATGTTTTGATGGTGGTAGTAAACAATTAATCTCAAAGGTGAAGACCAAAACGCCATCTTCATCTATGTAATACCTATAAAAGAAGATAATAACAAAAGAGGACTGAAAAGAAGAAAGAGAGGCAAAGTAGAGTAGAAGAGAAAGAAAGGGGATTGAGGAGAGGATAGATAGGATAGGCAATGAGAATAGTGCCCGTCGCTGCCACAAGCATAAGTTTAGAAGTTGAAACAAATGGCTCCAATTCCAACAGATTCGATTGCAACTTCACAAAAAATTTTGAGGACAACATGTTTATTTAGATAAATAGATGATGATGTCTTTTGTATAATCCTTAATACTAATGTGTATTTCAATTTGCTAACACTGTGTTTGACAATTTTATAGATTTGGGAAGCAGATGAAAAAGAAACGAGTTAAAATGAAAAGAAAGTGCAATACGAAAGTGTGCAATGTAAATAAAGGAGAAATCCGAATACGGATTGAGCTCGGATACAAGCTGAACGGCAATTTGCAATACTTAGATTCAAGTATTGGGAACAAATATTTTTGTATTTCTGTATATTTTTGGGTTGCACTTTGTAATACATATTTATAGATGAGATAAGCTCCCTAAACTATGTAATAATAGAAAGGAATATGTAATAACAGAAAAACAGAAAATAGGAATCAAATTGGTAGCATGTGCAACTATGCTACGTAAGAAACAGTTACAACCAATTCTGTTTAAAAGAATGGATGGGCTCTCATTATTATTCAGTCACAACTGGACCCAATCTGGACTTTAATTAATATTGAGCCCATTCTTCCTCACAGCCGAGCCCAGCCCATAGCGCACAGTCAGACCCAGCTCATCTTTGCTCGTACAACTCTGTCCTTCTTCTTCATTCTCCTCCGCGCAACTATCACTCACCTTACTAACTCTCTGATAGCCACTGTTCTTCATTTCTTCCTTGACTTCGTTAAACAAAAACCCTAGGAAACCGCTTCCTTGTTTTTCCCCAGTGACAGAAAGTAAATGTTGTTCTTTGACCTGGTTTCATCCCAACAATGGATAGGAAAAAAAAAAAAAAAAAAAAAAGAGAGAAAAAGCTAGAGAGAGAGAGAGGAGAGTTCAACTTCCTTTCATTTCCATTCAAATCATCCTGTTTCTATTACTAATAAAATAACGAAATACGCCCATATCATTCCACTTCCCTTAACTTTCTCTAATTTCCTTAGAATTCTTCCATTCCAAATGCAGCGTAAAGCAGTAGGAAAAAAAATTAATACTGTAATCGTCCAATAAATAATATATTCATTACGGAGGTAATATCGTAATGGACCAATGGTCCAAGAGTGGATTCTAATGTTGTGTTTCCAGAGTGGACTGGTACAACAACAATGTAATAGTTTGATCTTTTATCTTATTTTAATTGTTTTCTTTTTTCTTTTTTTTTTCGAATCTTGCCAAGATCTATGCTATATAGAAATAAAATGGAACGTCAAACAACAATTAACTTTCATTGCCACTAATTACTGACTTAAGATTTCTTAAAAAATATGGGAGCTATTGGGCTTTTTGTATATCTATAATATTAATAGGCGCTTAACAAATGGGTTCATGGTTCATGCTGACCTAGAAATGTGGTTAGGTCCAGTTCTCTTGTTTCATTTTACACGACCTAATTCTCTCCCTTCCAAAATTATATTTAATTCCAATATATATGTATATTCAACACTTTAATTAATTCTAATTCTAAATAAATTATATAACAAGAAAAGTTTTAATAATACTAATACATATTGATAAAATTTTTCCATATAAATAACTTTTTAAAAACTATGCACTATTCACCCGGTTAATCGAACAGTATTCGTACCTAAAAGTTATACACTATTCACACCGCCGATTCAAACAATATTAGAACCTACCCACTACTCCAATGTCTTAGTAATATTGAATTTTTTCCCCTTAAATGACGGCTTTTATAGGGTTACTAGAATTACCGGTCATTTTAACAATATCTCCAAAAAGTTATAATTACAAAAAGGATGTCATATTTATTGTCTAAACTTTATCCATATGTCAATTTATCTACAAATTTTTTAAGTTCATCCATAATGCCAATATGAGATAGTTAACTGCAAAAATAAATAAAATTCAAGTAACTAATTTTAAAATTTGATACAAGTCAGATAGATAGTTGAAATTTTTGATCAAACTGAGAGAGTTGATTGAATTTTCAAAGGTCATAGTATCAAATTCCATTCACCCTTATAAATATGCCATTTTTAAAACACAACACAACGCAGACGGAGATTAGAACTTAGAAGACACTACACCATGAGAAACTAATGTACAAGTTATTTTAGTAGTGTCCGTTTGTCTGCAATTACAAATACCAATACACACCATTTGTTTTGGCATCCCTAAATTTACTTTTTGTTAACCTGTTTCACTTTCATTTTCATTTTCTTTCTTTCAGAACAAATTCTCGTACACCTACGAGGAAGAATCAGTTATAGTGCAAACCATAGAGATCAATCTTCACTAAAGCCAAGCAGTTCTTCAGCCAGAGCTTCTCATGAAAAATGCCACTACAAAACCCAACAATGCACCCGCAACAACCTGTCTCAACGGAGCAAATTGATACGAGTCAAGAAGGGCGATCTAGACCTATAATGCAGGTCTATAGGAGAAGAGAAAAATAATACATGAGAATAGATAAATAAAGATAGCAAATAAAGCATTGTTAGTATATTCTGTTAGTAACAAATGTTATTAGTATATGTTTGTTAGTATATTCTGTTGTTAGTATATGTTTGTTAGGATATTTTGTTAGTGGTGAGCTGGACAAGTTAGTTAGGGAGTGTGCCTATATAAGTCAGAAATAAAGAGGAGAGAGGGGAAGAAAAATTCGGTTAGATTGATTTTTGAAAGTGGGAGGTTGTTAAGAGCTGGCTGGCCATACTGTTGATGGTAAGCTCTAACCTCTAAAGTGAGCTCTCATAGTTTCTATAGCTTTTGTGTACTCGGATTCTATTTGAGCAAACTGTCTTGTATCAATTGGCGCCGTCTGTGGCTTCTCGTGTAATCATGACACGAATGGAATCTCGGATGGATTCGGTTGAGAAGGAACTGAAAGAAATTAGTGGAGAAATGCGTTCTTCGGTCGCCGATTTGCAGCAGCAACTTTGTGATTCAGTTGCGAAACTCGATTCGATGGATGTTAAATTCGATCGATCTATTGCTACACTTCAATCGTTGCTCAAGGAGTTATTACAGGAGCGTGGTTCTCCACCGTTGAATGGATCGGCGGGAACTTCTTCAGCTCGATTCCGACTGATAAGGATCCAATTGCGCCGGATAAGATGGCAACTGATGAGATGTGTGTTAATGACGAGGATTACAAACGTAATGCGGAGAATATTTCTTTACCGGAATTCCATGGATTCGAACCTGTTCACTGGATTACTTTAGTGGAACAATATTTTGAGATACATCGTACTCGGCCGATCGCAAAGTTCCTCTTGCTTCCATGTGTTTGCGAGGTCGTTCTTTGTATTGGTTCAAGATGTTGAAACGGTGGCTGTCTCGTTTGGACTGGCCTACGTTGAAACGCGAATTATTGCTGCGGTATGGAGGTTATTCAGCTCTCAATCCTTACGAGAGTTTATCAACCCTACGGCAAGTTAGTACTATTCTTATATTGATGATTTTGAAGCAATTACTTCACAAGCTCCGGATATGACTGAATTGCAACTTCTCGGCTATTTTCTTGGTGGATTGCGCGATGATATTTTACTTCGTGTCAAAACTTGAAACCTAGTTCATTGGCGGAAGCCATGGATTTAGCTTTCCATATTGAACAAGAATTCGAGTTCGGTGTTTGTTTTTTACATCGCGGTCGTGATGGTGTTTCTTTGAGTTTTACGAGGTGATTCTGTGCCTCCTAGGTCTGTATCGAGTTTTCCTAATTCTCGCACAAATTCGATTGCTCGTACTTCGGTTCAATCGTCCAGTTTTCCGTCTGAACGTTCTTCATGGGGACGTCCTTCTTCTCCTGGGAAGGTACTTCAATTTCTGTTGATAAGAAATTGAGTGATAAGCTTCTTTATCTTCTGGTCCTATGACATCACGTGTTCCTTCATCCATAGTTACTTCATCGTTCCCCCAAGAGTTCCACCACGAAACATGTCTAAGCAGATGACATATCCTGAGTACTTAGATAAAAAGAAACGCGGATTATGTTTTCATTGTGATCAACCATATTCTCCTAATCACCAATGTCCGAATAAGTCTTTACGATTGATTATTCTTGAAGATGATGGAGCCCTGTATGATGGTGTGGCTTTAATGGAGAGTGGTAGTCAAGGAAAGCTATTAGAGATGAGGCGCAGAGTCATTCTCCTATGGCTTTAAGCTTGTTGGCCTTGAATGGTTTTAATGGTCCTCGAGCAATGAAATTCCGTGGAGTGTTATTGCGTAAGGAAATTGTTATTTTGGTGGATAGCGGAGCGAGTCATAATTTCATCTCTCGTCGTTTGGTTCAGCATCTATTACAAGTAAGTCCTACTCCTTTGTTTTCTGTTGCGTTAGGAGATGGCCAGCATATTCATTCGAGTGGCCTTTGTGAGCATTTGCTGTTGAGCATTGGAGATATTCAAATACGTGTTACATGCTTTGTGCTGGACTTAGGTGATATTAATTTGATTCTGGGTGTTGCTTGGCTGAAAACTCTTGGTGAAATCAAAGTAGATTGGCATTTAATGACTATGAAAATACCATTTGAAGGGAGAGAGGTTAAATTGTGTGGTGATCTGACGTTACATAAGACCTCTACTACTGTTAAATCCTTGCAATTTTTGAGTGTTGAAGATGCCGGTTGTGTTTTGTGGAGGTTGGATGTGACTGATTCTGTTACTGATGCAAGCCATGTGGATACGCGCATTACAGCCTTGTTGGCTGAGTTTGACCACGTTTTTGCTACAGCTACTACTCTTCCTCCTATTCGGGATTCTGACCATCGTATTCTTTTAAAGGAGGGAGTTAATGCGATTAATGTCCGCCCTTATAGATATGCGCAGATTCAAAAGGATGAGGTGGAGAGATTGGTCAAAGAGATGATGGCTGCGGGTATTATTAGAGATAGTTGTTCTCCTTTTTCTAGCCCTGTTATTCTAGTAAAAAAGAAAGACGGGTCATGGCGTTTCTGTGTGGATTATAGGGCTTTAAATGCTGCTACTATTCCGGATAAATATCCCATTCCGGTCATTGAAGAGTTGTTGGATGAGTTGTATGGAGCTACTGTTTTTTCTAAAATCGATTTAAAGGCCGGATATCATCAAATTCGTGTTCATGCAGCGGATATTCACAAGACCGCCTTTCGAAACACCAAGGGCATTATGAATTTTTAGTCATGCCCTTCGGGCTTACGAATGCCCCATCCACATTTCAGTCTACTATGAACGACATTTTTCGTCCTCATTTACGACACTTTGTATTGGTTTTCTTTGATGACATATTGGTGTACAGTACTACTATGGAGGAACATTTACAGCACTTGAGAGTAGTATTGGGGTTGCTGGAACAGCATCAATTCACTGCCAATAAAAAAAAATGTATTTTTGGCCAAGCTTCTTTGGAGTATCTAGGACACATTATTTCTGCTGCAGGAGTGTCTGTTGATCCGAGTAAAGTTCAAGCTGTATTGGATTGGCCTATTCCTTCTACTTTAAAAGCTGTCCGTGGTTTTTTAGGCCTTTCGGGGTACTATCGAAAGTTTATTGCTAACTATGGGCAAATAGCCAGACCACTCACTAATCTTCTTAAAAAAGATGCTTTTGAATGGAGTGAGGAGGCTTTATCTTCTTTTCGGAACTTGCAGCATGCTTTAACACATGCTCCGGTTTTGGCTATGCCCAATTTTACTCAACAGTTTGTTATTGAGTGTGATGCTTCGGGAACAGGCATTGGTGCTGTCCTAATGCAGAATGCCAAACCTATTGCTTATTTTAGCAAGGCTCTTTCGGATAGAAATATGATGAAGTCTACTTATGAAAAGGAATTAATGGCCTTAGTTTTGTCTATCAATCATTGGCGGCCGTATTTGTTGGGAAGGAAGTTCATTGTTCGAACTGATCAGCGGAGTTTGAAATATTTGTTGAACCAAAGGATTACTACTCCTAACCAACAACATTGGTTAGCGAAGTTATTGGGATACGAATTTGAGATTCAATATAAATTGGGACGAGAGAATGGCGCAGCTGATGCTTTGTCAAGACAATTTGGAGATAGCCAAGTGAATGACATTATGTTGGCTGGCATTTCAGGTCCCATTTAGACCGATATGGATGCCATACGCACTGCTGTCTTACACGACAGTTTTCTTGCTACTAAGGTTAATCTGTTGAAGGAAGGGAAAGAAGCAGGTCGGGGGTTTCATCTGGTCCAAGATACTTTGTATTATCACAATCGATTAGTGATTCCTGCTAAGTCTACTTGGGTACCCTTATTTTTGCATGAGTTTCATTCTTCGCTTGTTGGGGGTCATGCGGGCTTTGTCAAGACATATAAAAGATTGATTCAGCATCTATATTGGGTGGGGATGAAGCAAGATGTTGCAACCTTTGTAGCTCAATGTGCTGTTTGTCAAAGGAATAAAATTCAGAATTTAGCTCCAGCTGGGTTGTTAAGCCTACTTCCTATTCCTACTGCTATTTGGAATGACATTTCCATGGATTTTATTTCGGGTTTACCTCGTTCTAGAGGCTTTGATGTTATTTTTGTAGTGGTGGATCGTTTTTCTAAATACGGTCACTTCTTATTACTTAAACATCCTTATAATGCTCGCGTAGTAGCTGAGCTTTTCATGAAGGAAATTGTAAGACTTCATGGGTTTCCTCAAACCATTGTTAGTGATCGTGATCCACTTTTTGTTAGCAGATTTTGGCAAGAGCTCTTTACTTTACAAGGAACACGTTTGCACTTTAGTTCCGCTTATCATCCGGAGACGGATGGCCAAACCGAGGTCTTAAATCGTTGTTTAGTGTTATTTGAGATGTTTTGCATCCGATTTGCCTCATACTTGGGCTAAGTGGATTAGTTGGGCAGAATTTGCATATAACACTTCTTTTCATACTTCATTGGGAATGACTCCTTTTGAGGTTGTTTATGGTCGTCCACCTCCAGCTATACCTTTATATGTCCATAAGGAAGTATGGAATGAGCAATTGCGGCTGGCTATGAGCTCTCGGGATCAGATTTTGCTTCAACTACGTGGTAATCTGGAGAGAGCTCAGTTGAGAAATTGTGCAGCAGCCAATAAACACCGGAGGCATGTGGAGTATGCAGTGGGTGATTGGGTTTTTCTTAAACTTAGATCAGCTCTACAGACGAGGATGGGAACTAAACCTATTTCTAAGCTAGCTCCTCGTTTTTATGGTCCTTATCAAGTTATTCGTCGGATTGGACAAGTGGCCTATCAACTACAGCTGCCCGACAATTGCAAGTTGCATCCTGTTTTCCATGTTTCCTTGTTGAAACGCTCTCATGGATCTTTTCCTGTGGTGGCTGATTTGCCTACTGATGAGGAGTTTGATGTTGCTGAGGATGGTCCTTATCCTCTCCGTGTGTTGGGCCGCCGTTATGATGTTCGGGAAGGGGTGGAGGTTCCTCAAGTGTTAATTCACTGGTCTGATTCTCCTTCTTCAGCTGCTACTTGGGAAGATACAACTGCTATTTGTAGTCAATTTCCTACTTTTGTCCTTGAGGACAAGGACAGTTCTACCGGAGGTATTGATACGAGTCAAGAAGGGCGATCTAGACCTATAATGCAGGTCTATAGGAGAAGAGAAAAATAATACATGGGAATAGATAAATAAAGATAGCAAATAAAGCATTGTTAGTATATTCTGTTAGTAACAAATGTTATTAGTATATGTTTGTTAGTATATTCTGTTGTTAGTATATGTTTGTTAGGATATTTTGTTAGTGGTGAGCTGGACAAGTTAGTTAGGGAGTGTGCCTATATAAGTCAGAAATAAAGAGGAGAGAGGGGAAGAAAAATTCGGTTAGATTGATTTTTGAAAGTGGGAGGTTGTTAAGAGCTGGCTGGCCATACTGTTGATGGTAAGCTCTAACCTCTAAAGCTGAGCTCTCATAGTTTCTATAGCTTTTGTGTACTCGGATTCTATTTGAGCAAACTGTCTTGTATCACAAATATACAGCAATTACTTGATCCATTGTGTTTTAAGCAATGCAGTAATAAAGCAACGAAATTTTTTGTCCCTTCTATGCTCCATTGATTTGCAACCAATCCACGGAATTAATAAACATCTGATATGAATCTTAGCACGCATGTGTTATAGAAATACTGAGTTAAGCACAACGAACCTGGACTGGAGTATGGCCAAGTGAATCGCGAAGTGGCTTGATGCTGGAAACAGGATGCTCAGGTGGTAGCTCACACACAATTTGATTTAGTAACTGCAACATGCATGTTAGCAAAACCACATTAAAAATGTTATTAAGTTCACACCAACTAAACAGTTTTTATTATCCCATAGTTTGCTTCAGCCATGCTATGAAATAAAGCAGAGAAATTAATGAGAAGATCAAGTGTGCAAATTTAATGATTGATTACACAAGAGCCTCGACTTATATTGAATTGTTGATCTGCCCCACATCGTATTTCCTAGTACCCTAGCTGACTTGTACTCCTAGCAGAAAAGAGTAAAGTCGTCCTCAAGATACCTAACTTTCTCATTTTTTTTTGGTGGAGATAATTTTCTAATCTTATGTGTTTAAAGGTGCATTAGCTTAAAGAGGGCAAAATGTGTTTGTCAGAGGTGCCTATTAGAGAGTAAATTATGTAAGTTTCAGATATAACAGTGCTCAAGAATTACAGAGCGTTGTAGTCACAAGTGGTTACTTCAGCTTGACGGCCAGCATGAAGTCTCACGCCAGATGCATCATACATGACCTGCAAAAAACAAATGAAGCACAAACTCATAAATTTTCAGTAATAGGACAACAGACAGAAGCGTCAAGCACCATATTATGGTTGGCAAACATAGAGAATGAATAATCAGATTAGCTTAATATGTGAAACAACCATCACAGAAGAATGCTAAAATTTGATATGTTTTATTGCTTGGAATCAGTATCTTACCTTGCAGTCATGTAGCTATATTTAGATACATAACTGGACAGGGAATGACGCATGACAAATAGAGAGGAAAAACAAAGCACGTACAAGTTGGGGTAGAATCTTTCTTTTTTTTTTTTTTTTCAAGATGAAGTCAGTTTTATTCTTTAACACAAGCACGTAAACATTTAGTCGAATTTGCATCAGCACAGTGCCACTAAGTAGCTTCCATATGGGCCACTGTAAAATCTAAACATTTTGGGGCCTGTTTGGATTGTTGGAATTTTATCTGTATCGGTAACTTATTGATATCGGATTCAATTCAATATCAGTTTAGTTTAATCAGTTTATAAATAAAACTATCGGTTTTTCATCAGCATCATACCTATGAAGAAATGACCCCTGTGAAATGATTTAGGCACATCTCTCTTTTCTTAATCACTAGCTTAAAAAGCAAATAAAATTAAATAATATTAAAGTTTGTTAATTTAACCAAGCATGAGATCAAAGGTGGAAGCATCATGGGATGATGAAACGTAGAATTAGCCGTCAACAAAAAAAAAAAAAAAAAAAAAGAAAAAGAAGAGGAATTACATGTTGAACGGAAGCCAAAGAAATGAACAATTTCTTCTCCATGTAAATTATATAATTTCTCCACGCATAAAGTGGTAGAATGACATGAATAAGACATTCACAATGAGTACAGAACAAATAGTGGCAGTTTGAAATACTCGAAAACAGGGAATGGTGTTTCCATATTTGGTAGGAAATCAACATTTAACCACTTCAAAAATCAACATTTAACCAATTCAACAGGGTAGCAAATTCAAGAGAAGGAAACACATAAAAGGAATTCCAATTTGCTGGTGATCAACACATAAGTAAAGCACAACCACATCTGTGAAAACGAAACCATTTGAGCACTTGTATAGATGTATCGGTGTACAAACATGCTATAACTACAGGTTTTATGAATCCAAACGAATATTATTCTCTAGTGAAAATTTTCAACTGCCACACAAGCTAGCTGCCGTCACTCTAAGCATATGACAAGTGTAATAAAGTGAAAGAACACACATCACATGAAAATGAACAAAACCTTATTAATGATTACATACAACAGACGCCAAGACCACAGCAATGGCAAATGATGATCCACCAAATCCCTCCTGTAAGCCAACAGAGACTGCAAGAGCTGTCACTGTAGCAGAATGAGATGACGGCATCCCACCTGAACCAAGCATCTTTCTTGAATCCCATCGCTTGTCTTTAAACCTGCATAGAGAACAATGAAACCCTTCGAATGACAAGGAGATTGACATATAGAATCTACAAACCCAAGTACTTCTAGAATCAAAATGACTAAAGAGTCACAAGAGTGAAAAATGAAGCAAAAAAATGAGTTAACAGGAACATTGAATAGTATCATGGTCACAAATAACATCGCCATGTATACTAAAGCAAGGCTGTGATCAACATTAGTTTGTTTTTCAAAATATTGCAGACACAGGGCACCAGCAGCTTTTCATCATTTGGAAAGTAAAGAATTACAGGCCAAAGGGCGTTTATTTCAATGCCTTCATGTATACCAATGAAGCATAAAAGACCTGAAGCAGCTCAAACTCAATACCTCTTCCATGAATGTAGAAGTCCACAAGCATACAAACAGGGTAACCGTGGACCTGAATGTATCCCCCAAAACCACATATTCTAATTGGTATAATTAGCTTTGTTCCATTAAGTAAACTTTTGGTGTTCGTGTGTGTGTTTTTTTTTTTGTGTGTTGGGGTGGTGGGTGGGGGTGGGTGCAGCATCAACTTTGAAAGGAGAAAACATTTAACATTACAAGTATTCTCCTCAGAGCTTACTGCTAAAAGTAATTGACATTTAAATTGCTTTCTACACCATAAGACTGACCCATCCCTACTAAGAACCTAACAGACATGATCTAAAGTTTTTTTGGGCCAGAAAACATAATTTCAGGTTAAAAATTAAACAACCCGATTTTGATCCTGAATTTTAGGTCCAATATAAAGCTCGGCTTGAGCTCGAGCTCGATAATTTTTTAACGAGTCAAAACTAAGCCTTCAAAAACTTGACTCGTTTACAGCATCAAGTTAGTATTCACATATGCAAAAGGATTTGTGATGCCAAATGTATGCCTATGCTTGCATATATGTCATTTTACATGTATGGTTATCAACAATAGTGAAGACAGAGACATGATTATGACATGGTTTAAATTTCTAATGCCCCTTTCGAACTCCAGATATTTTAATAAAGGAGACTCCTGAAAAATCCATTTAAGATTTCAAATAATATTATATGTTTAGGTGGTTTAGATAAGCATGGTAGTGAGGAAAGACGAATCATCAATTATCTTATTTTCTCTCTAATAAAGAGTGTGTGAAGAAGCTCTAAGCTCTGAATTTAGGAGCAATTTGCTCTAGAGAGTGTATCTTTTCTATCATATTATATATAACTAATATTTTTTATCCTCAGATCTTTATCATAAGTTTACAAGTGTACAAACAGGATAAACATGCACTTGGATGTGTCCCCCAGAACCACACAGTCCAGTTGGCATAATTAGCTTCGCTCCATTAAGTAAATGGTGGGTAGCATCAGAATTAAAAGGAGAAAGCTTTCAACAATATAAGCATTGCCATTAGCGCTTGCTAATAAAACTAATTGATGCTCATGAAAATTAATACTCAACTACTTTCTTCATAATAATAAGACTAAACCCATCCCTACTTACTTGGAACCTACCAAATCTAATTCGTAATAACAAATTAAGCAGCAAAAATAACAGCATCCAGCCATTAGCTCACATTAAGCCAGCAAAACCTCAGCATCTTCAAAAATAAAAATAAAATAAAATAAAATAAATCCATCAAGACTGAGACATTGTCCAAGGTAGTAGAGGACATAGTATTGGACTAGTATTTCCAACATGTGACAATTATACCCAATTTACTAGTATGAAATCAAAACATTATCTGTTCAAAAATAATAAAACCCACCAAAATTGACAACAAGCTTGTATTTGCAAACCAAATTTAGAATAATGTTTTCAGCTTGAGTATCAAGGCCGCCCAATAGCTCCAAAATCAAAACATTACTACTTAAAAGGATAAAAGCCATTTTCCTTTTGGCTGGGTGGGGAGAATCAAAACCTCAAAGTAATTGATACCCTCATTTTATTTTGCCCAGCTATAGGTGAACTGGGGCTTCTATTTCAGTATCTAAAGGAACAAAACTTTACTATCTAGGTACTATCACATTCCCCAAATAACTAATACCCAAATTTTGCTTTCCAAAACCTACTTCCGTATCTAGGCCACCCAATAGCTCCAAAACCAACGCTTTACTAATTTAACAAGATAACTGATACCCAAATTTATGATGCATGAACTATTCAGTATCTAGGCCACCAAATAATTCCAGAATAAAAAATTTTACTATTTAAACTATATCATAACCCCAAGATAACTAATACCCCATTTATTTTGCATGACTACTTCAGCATCTAGACCGCCAATAGCTCCAAAATCAAAACTTTACCATTTGAACAGTATCAAAACCCCCAAAATCATTCATACAAGAGATCATTTCAGTATCAAAGCCAGCCAACAGCTCCAAGATCAAAACTTTAGTAGATAAACATTATTAAAACCCCAAAATAATCAACACCTATCATGCATTTATCATACCCAGTTCAGAATTAGGGTTTGTAGATAGAGACAAAAAAAAAGGTATTGATATTGAAGAAAACCCTAAATTGGGGAATTATAGATTAGGATATTAACCATGCAGTGAAGGGCTTGAGAAACTGGGCAACAGCCAAAGCAAGAAGAGCGGAGAGAAGAGGGAGATTATAAGGAATAATGGACGGCTGAGTCGTATAGGATCGGAAGGTTGAAGATGCATCCGACGCTGTGATTACTTCATCCATTTTTCCCAAACTCAAAACTAAAACAACCCTCTCTCTCTCTCTCTCTATATATATATAGTTTATATGACGACTAAACAAAAACAGAAGAAGGTAACGTAATGGTGAATGAAATGGTAGGGGTGGTGGATGCGGATCTAGAATTTGGATTCGATGTGTAAATAAAGAGAAGAAGAAGAGTTTGGGTGGAAGAAAACGAAAGAATGGAGCCTCCAAGCTGTGAAAGTTGGATGTGTTTGTTTCTCCTTCACCTTCCCAATACTTGTTCTGTCGGATTATATCATTTCCCACGTTAATAATAATAAATTACAAATTAATCTTTTAACAGTTTACTTATGGGATAAGAGAAGAAAATATATACTTTCATACAGAATTATGAAAATGGAACCGGGTTTAGGTTATATTTAGATATATAAACGGGCGGGTTCGGAATGAATCATTTAGAACCCGAATTCAACTCAAAAATTTTGCATAAAGGGTGTCCCAGACTGACTAATTCGACTTTTTAGGAAACCCAAAATTGACTCACCTCGAGCCGATTTTAGGAAACCCGATACTAGTAGTAGTATATGTTGAGAAAAATAATTTTAAAAAAAAATAATCAATTATCCTTACTCATGAAAGTAAGTAGACTTATTTATATCCTATCATGTGACTCAATACATGAATAATAAAAAGATTATACAAAAAACATCATTCAACTAATAAACAAGTAGATTTCTTAAACTAAAATTTTTAATTTTTTTTAATTATATCGGGTCGGGTTATCATCAGGTTATGAATATAACCTAAAACCCAATCCTAAACCCTATAGGGTTTTTAGTGAGGCGAGCGATCAGGTACTCTATAATGATCCGCCTCGATTGCATCCCTAAATTATATTGGCTTATTTTTCATAAAGGTAAATCCATTAAAGTTAATGTGAACTTGTATTCTAAAGAAATAATTCAACAGATGAACTTTTTTTTTTAAATTTCACTGAAGTTGTATTAAATTAATCTTTTGAAAAGATAAGTTATCATAATTCAAACCCTATTTCTTACAATACAAGCTTAACTTGCTTTTTTTTTTTTTTTACTATTTTAGATAATTTAATATTAAAATATCATTTTTACGCTTTATTTTTCTATGAAGCAAATGATTGATAATGATAATTATTATGTGATATTAATAATAATTTTTTAAGACTATTACTATAGTACTTGGCCCAACCTACTTCATTTGCACTAGGTATAAAAGGCAATGTGATCCTCACTTCTCACTCTTTTTACCTCTCAGCCTCACAATGCAACTAAGTATTTGAAACCCTAAATTTCTCTCTATTTCAATAATTTACAGTGTGTTTGGAAGTTAATAAGATATTTGTTTGCTTTGCAGGCAGTAATAAAAGGAGATTCTTAGCTCACCACACTCCTCAATCATGAAGACATGATTATTTCAGGGCCAAAAATAGTTCTCCATGTTCCTATTCTTTTATTTATATTTGGATCTTTAAATATGTTATTATTGTTACAATTTGTAACTTGTGTTAGTTGTATAATATGTTTCTCAACTACTACGAGTTACAACTGTTATTAACTAATTACAATTCATAACAATTTCTTAGCCCTTAAAGCTCTTTCCTATCTCTTTATTGAAATTGAGTTGTAACAAAAACCTAGACATCTGTTTGAGTCGAGTCTAAACTAGGACCCAATCTAACTTGGCCACACTGGGTCTCACATGGACCACCAAGGGGACTAGTCGTGTTCTAAGGGTCCCCAGGACCCGTGGATCTATAAAGGTTCTGGAATAAAAAATCTTCTTCTTTAATTTTTTATTTAAAAAAAAGGGTGACAAATCGAAAACTTCACAACCCATTCAAGGCTTGGTAGGTCCATAGGTTGAACCTACATCACCATTTACACTAGGCAATTATAGGTCATAAATTTAGGACCGGGAGATGTCTACAAAGACTTTTTTGGTATTGACTTTTTATTAAGATTCTTTTTTAAGTGTGAACATTTTCTAAACTTTATATTTAATGAATTTTTTATAATTATTTTACTTATCTTTCTAATACCATTTACTTTATTTGTTGACATGAGAAAAGGCAATCTATGATTGAACTTTTACTTATTCTTGTGATATTGTTTAGCAATGATAGGTTGATTATTCCATGCAAACTAATAAAACAAACAACATTAGGCCAACTAATAAAAATAGTTATAAAAATTTTAACTAGAAATTAAATTGTTCACTTTACATTGCAATTTTAGGTATCAAATTTGACATTTTATCTTTTTTTTTAACAACATATAAATAAAATTAAATAGTTTTCTCAAAGATTTTCTATGATAATACCAATTGGGTTTTGATTTTTTTTTATATACTATTAATGTTAATAATATTAAAGCTAATGAGCTCTTTTACACCTTACAATAATAAACATTTATTTTTAGTTTATTAAATTGTTTTTAAAAGTATATTGAATGAGAAAAAGGATAATTATGTCAATGGCTGGGGTGCCTTCATTGTGAAACCGTCTACTTGATGTCTCATAAATTACATTTTCGATCTTCAATATGTATAATCCTTATCAATATATTTTTTTTAGCATATCTTTAATTTTACCGTCCACATTAAAAGTGCAACATTTGCCAGTTTATTGTATACCTAATAGAGAAAATCAAATTTATGAAATATGAGAGCTAACATATTTCCTTTTGGTATTTTCATTTTATTTATAATATATAATATGTATTTGATAACTTAAATTTTTATATATCTATGTCTATATATATCATTAAAGTCAAAGACACATATTTGGTGTCTTTGATGTTTATAAAACAAAAAAAAAAAAAAAACATTTTGGAAAATGAGTTGTACTAGGAAGTTAAATTAGGATGTCATACTTAGGAGTAACATTAGGAAGTTTGGTTATAGAGGAATAAAAGGATTTTCAGTAATGTCAAGAATGAGACTCTTCACCAAATCATCAATTGCCAAGTTAGAGAAATATAGATAACCTGAAAACTTTCGAAAGGCATTGCAACCCTTAATAGAGGATCCTGCTATTGCAACCTCCAAGCCAAGGACTCTTTAAACTCAACACTGATGCAAAAAAAGCTGGCCTAGGGGGTATCACTAGAGACTCAAACGGCAAAATCTCTCATTAATACTACCTCATCTACTTTTCCTCTTGAAGTAGAAATTAAGGCTATCCTGTAGGGAATGTGTTTAGCTGCAGATCTTAATATCTCTCATCTTGTTATTTAAACTGACTTATCCTTAGCTGTGAGATGGATTGAAGCTGAGAATATTGATTGTGAGCTCATCCCTATCGATCTTATTTTCCGTAGGTCTTTAATCAGAACGACCCCAGCTTAAATGATTCACTGGATGACTAGAGATGCCAATGGTCTAGCCCATGACTTCGCTGCTGGAGCTTGGAAAGGAGTCTCAAGCTTTATTTTTGACAATATCTCTAATGTGTATTTTGTCTTATCTGAGAACTCCGAGAAAGAACTCTATTGTTTTGTTCATGATCGAGATTGTTTCTTGGATGAAAGGAACAATCCTTCTCTGCTATCAATTTTTGATATGTTGAAACCTAGGCCTTTATGGCCGACTTGTTGGTCTCCGACCAAAATCATGTAATGAAATCTTGTTTTTACCAAAAAAAAAACATTCGGATGTTTGAGGAGGGAATTACAGAATAATTTGAGTAACATGATAAAATTTCATTCCACAGATATGACCTATGAAAGAATGCAAAGTAGAGTTTGGTGTGTGGGTATGGAAATTACATATTTAAACTTCCTTCATTAAAAATACCTGTACAAAGGAAAAAAAAAATTCTAACACAATTACGTGGCCATATGGAAAAATACAAACAGTTGTATTTTTTTTTTTTTTTCCTATCCTAAGCGTTGTATTTATAATACAAATCAAAATAACGTTATTTAATCAATTAAATTTTTTTTTTAGCATATGTGTAATGGAAACAGCATCCACTATTGCTTTATTATAGAAGTACTTTTTTCATTTGTGTATTATACAAGCATTGAATTATATATAAAAAATATATAAATATAAAGATTTCTTATATGTTTGGTTGAGCCAATAATGATAAAAAGAATAATTAATTCTTCTTTTATTGAACCATTATTATGTTTAGTTGATAGAAAAAATTAAATTGAAAAAAGTCTATTGTTATCAACTAAAAAAATTACAATTTCCTTTTGAAAAATAAAATTGCTCTTAATCTTTTTCTTTATATTTTCATATTTTTACTAGGATATTTTAGCCAACACAATCAAAATATAGTCTAATTTAACGATGTATTTACATTTTTAGATATGATTTAATCAAATATAAATAAAAGATGTTGATTTTATATTCTAAGGTAATAACCAAAATTCTATTGCTATGCCGATGGTACGTAGACGTAACATTTTCCCTTTCGTTCGGCCCACTCACATTGATGTTCGCCTATTTGTTTAAGTTAATGAGTCCGGATACGATTGAATTGTCGTCTCCGATTAGGTTGCGGTTGCGGTTAGTTGCGACCATAATTTTTATTTTCCTAATTACTATTAAAACTAATAAGAAAGAAAAAAATGAATTGTATTTATGCCATTAAGCTACAAGTGTCTTAATTTTTTATCATGTTGAAAGATTTTGATTTGCTAAACAGAAAACCTATAGTGCTCAAAATGGCATAAATATATACCATCAAACTACATGGCAAAGAGAAAGAGAAAAGATAAATATATACCATCATACCAAATATGCGCGTGGTATCCAACATGGTCTAACCCAGCCAAAACAAATGGGCAGTAGTACCATGATGCTGTGTCTGTCTCGGTTCAATCCGAGCCGACTTGGTATCGAGCCTTCAAATTTAGTCTCTTACATGGCTCATTCGCAAGTCTTTGGATTTGTCTAGAGATGCAACCGAGCGAACCGTTATAAGGTTTCCAACCTACTCGATCTGTTAAAAACTCTATAGGATTAAACACGGTAGATTTTTAGGGTCAGGTTTAGACGTGTAATAAAAACCCTACAAGGTTTTAGGATCAAGTTTGTATTTTATAAGACACCTAATGGATAACCCGACCAAGTATATTTCATAATTAAAATTAAAAAAAAATTAAAACATTCCTAAAATTAACCTAACCCTAGACTATCCTCTCTCGTCCACACAACACAAGCCACACTCTTCACCACACAACACAAACTAAAAACCCTAACCTTTCTCTTGAATTTATTATTTAATTTGGAAACAAGTTCAGCGAGACAAGCAGTTTCTGGATTCCAAAGAAAACCCTATGGGCACAGGTTTTGATATAGTATGAAAACCTTATAAGGTTATAAGATCAAGTTTGATAAACATCATAGAGTAGCTGATTGAATTTATACTATCCATCTGAAACCCAATTAGGTTGCATTCTTAGATGTCAAATTTGATTTTTCATTTTATTTCCTTTTTTATTTTTTACTTTCCCTAAGCCATCCCATATTCCCATGTAGGTAACAAATTACAAATGGATAATTGGTTAGTTATAATTATCTAATTCATGTGCATTGATGCTTAATTTAATCACTATTAAGGAAAAACACATAGATGAAAGTATTGCTTCGTTTGCAATGAAATTCAAATGTGTGAAGAATAAACAAGATAATACTATTATTGATCTTACATTTGAAAAGAATAATGAAACATGGCAAAATTACTAAAATGTACAAGTTATAGTCATTTTGCAATGTTAATCTTTTTTATATGATATAAAATGGTTAGAATTCCTCATAACTCGTATTGCAATCACCATTAGTGTCCCTTTTGTTGAACTGGTGGGTTTAAAGTGAATTTTGATAAGGAAATATATTATAGAATTAGCTAAGTTATACTTAATTGATTAAATGTGTTTGTGAAATGTAAATTCTTATTTGTGCAATTACTGTGTTGAATTTATGTGTTTGTAAGTTATAGGACTTACTAGGTCCTTATTTCAATTATTAGCTTATAATTTGTTTTGAAATTATATTGTTTATACGCCAAGGTAGGTAGGACCTAATAATAATAAAAATATGAGATAGATAAATCAAGAATATAAAGGACTTAGATATATAATCATTGGTATTAGATTGCTAACTCTTAACTAATTAAGAGTTAATTACTCACAAAATAAATCACTAATGAGTTAGTGTACCTAAACCCATAAATCAACTCAAACCTAAATAGTTAATTAGACAACTTTGCTCAGTAAAACCAATGACATGGAAATTTTACGAAATATCACTTATCCATAACTGGGCTTAATGTATGAGTTCTAAATTAAGATTGATAACTACATGGACTCTAAGCCGAGTAATTCAAAGAATGAGAACAAATAAATAACATGATTAAATTATTTGAAACATTTTCCTAATATGAGCTTTTAAGCAATGATGAGTTAATATTCATCAAAGTTGGAAAAGTGGAAAAGGTTTTAAAATGGTTTATAGGTATGTAGTAAATGCGTGTTGTTTATTAAGATAAAATTAACAACTTGACTAATATTTAAACTTAGGTTAAATGGGTGTTGGTTACTACTTAACCATTTACTCCGAGAAGTGGCACCCTCAACTAAGTTGTGAGCCTAATCACAACTTTAGAAGGATGTGATGGACTAGGCTCTTAGGCCCTAATAGAATGCGTTGGTAAGACTCGGTAGGTAGTTGATATGGGAATTTTTTAGATTGGGAGATTAATTGGAGTTGGAATGGAGTTGTAATGAATTATATTGGGTAATGTGACCCTATATGCTGTGTTGTAATGGACTTTACTCATTGAAGCGAAGACACAAGGAGATGAACTGGACAAGATTACTTATTTCTTTTCTTTTTTAATAAGTTATGGAGGCTTGTTAATCCCCCCGATGCATGATTCGACACCTTTTTTGTTCCCCATTGTTTAGGGGGAGCCATGAGTACTTTCATGTGTGTTGGTATTTTCAAGAAGCTAAAAATACATACCTGTTAGACTCTTAATTAATATACTATACTTGTAGTCGTTACATTAGAATAGGTACGTATGATATGCGGATATTGTTGAGTCATATGGAGGTTGCAATCTTATTTTGATGAGAAAATAGATTTCACAAATACTTCACAACTTAGTTAAGTTACATTTAATAAGCAAAACTTGTTTGTGATATGTTTAAGCTTTGCTATGCATACATATGTTTGTGTTCTTGTTTATGCTTGTGTGGTTTTTTTTATAGGTCTAAAGTTTACCAAAGTTTTAGGAATAATTCATTTAGAATTTTTTTAAACTTAAAACATAAAAGTTGTAGAATTCTTTCCAAACTTTTTATAACATCTTGAATTACCTTAATCGGAGTCCAGATGAGAGAGATGTAGCCAAAATACGAACAATGTCGAACTATCCAACAGGTCCAAACCATTGCAAAAGAGATCTTTTGAGCCATAGAATGCCCAGGTGATGCAAAATATGTCCACGAGTCCAGATCATTTCAAAAGGTCTAGACCTTTATAAATAGAATGCTTAGAAGTCCAAAAAGTCCAGACCAGTTGCAAAAGGTCTGGACCTGTTGCAACTTTTCTAGTTGTTGGAGTCTTTTTTCTTCCGACCATTGGTAGGTGTTTTGAAGGATAACAGTTAGCTTGTTTTGAGAGCTTATAAATAAAAGTGTTATGGTATTTTTATATAAGAGAGATGAGCTTATTTTGAAGGGATTATGTTAAATCTCTCTCTCAATTTGTATTTATGATAGTTTAAGTGAAAATGTGAGTAGAATCATTTAATGAGTTTGGTTGGCATATTTTGCATGGCACTACTTACATGTGTTTTGTATTGTATTGAGTGTTTGAGAGTCTTGTAGTGAAATCTACATGTGTTGAGGCAATTGTGTGAAATCCTTTACATGAGGCATTTTATGTAGCTTCGGTGGAGCAATTTGATTGTGTTGAATGAATGTGAGAAGTCCTTCTTAAGTAAGGCATTTGTGGACCATGGAGGCTATAGGATAAGCTAAGCTCTACGATAAATCTAGTGTGATCTTCATGTTCCGTCATCTCTTTATTTATGTTTTGTTGTTTGGTTTGTTGAAATTTCATGAAATGGGTATGAAATTGTATAAGTGATAATGGTTGGGTTATTTGAGATTAAAATCGATTTAGAAACCCACATTTATATCTTCTATATATTAGCCTAGTAGTGCATGGATTTTTTTTCTTTTTAAGATGTGAGTTTGTTACTATGTACTAGGTTTCAAGGCTCATTCTTTTAACATTTTAGGTATTGCTAATAATCAGTACCTAGACTAACATTAAGATCGTTGGGTTTTGGGGTTGAGGACTTTAATTGATGTTTAAGTAGATGACATCACACAAGATGTGGGCATTTATGAGTTTTAAAGAGGATTTTGTTGGAATTTATTTTCTTATGGATGATTATAATTTAACCATCTTTAAACTACCATACTTCAAGATGGACCTTTAGGTTCAAATATTTTCTCAAGTTGAGCTATACTCTAATGATGAGCCAAAGTAGATCATGTTTTATAGATAAATATTTTATGAAATCCATATCTTAAACAAATTAATTTTTATAGGTTTTAGTATAACTTAAAAATCATGGAAAAACACACGACGGTCTACTGAAATTTTTATAAAATCTAATAATGATTTCTTCAATATATCACATTGCATTACGCTAAAAACTACTTAGATTTCAAAGTTCAAATGCAATAGCATGTAGGGTATTTAATCTATACATTTTCAGATTTATCAATACGCATTGATGTGGCATGTAAGGGTAATAATATATTATATGGGAATAGATTCTAGCATGGATTTGATTCATATAAATTCATACTATACTATAACAAGATTTTATATAGATACGGCTTGAGAATAAAGAACTTCTATAGTGCCATCACAGGATCATGTTGGTAGTATTATTAAAATTAATTTAATTATAAAATAAATTACTATAATAAAAATTTAAAAGGATCAATCACAGTTGGAAAAGATCTAAACCGCTTATTGATGTGATGAGACCAAACTCATTGTAAACATCACATGACCATAAAAATTTGCTTGAAAATAAATCAAACCCTATTACCACATATGATTACTTTTTTCCTATTATAGCCATATTGCACATTATTTATCATTAAAATGCATGCCTAAGGATATAGAAAATAGGAGGAAAAATTGGACCAATGAGAGAAGAGATATGGAAACAAGGACATTGGTTAGTGGTTACTCTCGATAGGTGATTTTCCATATAATTTGTCACCACAAAGAAACTCGATACACATATATCAATCCTAAACTCGATTAATACAATATCAAGACCAAGTATGTGCAAATTAATACTTACACTTTCGAAGTATGTGCAATTCGCTATGTCTATTAAATTATATTTGATAGACATTTATTTTAATAATAAAATAATGACAACAAATTGTTACTTTCAAATTTGGCAATTTAGCACCATATCTCTAGATCTTGGCATTTTTAACTAATTGTCAGTTATTATCCTATCATCAAAATGATTTTTTGTCAAATATTATTCAACGGATGCACTAAATTGCAAATATTTTAAGGGTACAAACACTAATTTGCCATAAAAAAAAACAAAAACTTAAAAATATCATTTTAATATTAAATTTATGGTCAAACCCAATGTTTCTCTTTAGAAAAATGTTAAATTTAGTACTTGAATTTTGCACAAAAATTTAATTTGGTACTTGAATGTTGAAGTGGTCTTTTTAACATAATCTAACATTTTTTTAACTAATTTTATTACTTTACTAACATCATTTACTTTATTTCCTGATGTAGAAGGGATGGTCTATTAGTGCTAGATAATATTAGAAAAAGCAGTGAAAATTCAATGATATGTTATTTCTTTCACATTTGTTAATAGATCAAATGGTGTTTAGAAGATAGCAAAAATAGTCATAAAAAAATTAATTGAGTATTAAATTAATCATTTCAAAGTTTATATACCAAATTGAATTTTTATGTAATGTTTAAGTATCAAATTTAATATTTATCATTTCTTTTATTTGTTTCAATTTATTATAAAAATTCTTGATTGATACAAAGGATGAGACTTATCTTTTGGTCTAGTAAAGTATTCATGATCATTACATAATAGACCCTTTTAACCTAACTTTTGGTAAGATTTGTGAGACCACCTTTATCTGTAAGTCATTCAAGAAGTTACTTAACATGCAATGTCAGCTTTTCAAACAATTTTCCTTTCTAAGCAACTCTCCACTCTATTGGTAAGTTATTTAAGCAAAGTTTCTTCATAATTTTTAATACTTTTTTATGAGTCCTATGTTATTATCATTTTTAGATAATACTTTTAATATTTTTCTCTTTCTCACTATGTTAAATAAATATGAAAAGAAATAAATAAATTAAAATTAATGGTGTTGCTCCCATACCCTATACATGAAATAATTTTAAAAATATATAAATGGGAAAATGATTAAAAGGCCAATTTCAGGAACTAAATAGTGTTTTTGGAGATTCAAATTGGTGATTATAAGGTAAACCCTTATAATTGTTGTAGCTCTTTACATGAGCTTCGTTTAGACATATATGATAAGAATTTTGAATTATATGCTGAAAGTTATAACTAATTGAAGGTAGATTATGCATATACTTCTTCTCAACCTAAATAAAACAAATAAACCAATCGTGGCTGTGGATTAGGCCATGGCCCAAAACTGTGGTCACAGACAATAATATTGCCCTAATCACGGCTGCAGTATAGTTTGTGCTCACGATTTTAGGTCCCTAATTATTGGATTTAATGATTCTTTCTTGTTTCAATGACCTCTCTATGCATCTCTTATATCCATTCCTTCTTTACATCATTCATTGACGATGTATCAGCCATCATTGTTAATTTTTCTAATTCAATTTACTTCTAACGTTCTTTTTCCTATTTGCAATGTTCATTCTTCTTTATTACTTCAATTTCTTTATCTTTCAATTCATTGATTTTATGTAGCAACTTCAATTTATCACGATCTATTATGCTTAAGTCTTGTATCTCATGAATGAATTCATTTACTTTCTCACTACTTTCAGCCTTCTCTTTGATGCTGCTTTACATGGTGGATGGACGCATGCCTTACTTTTCTAATTATTTGTTAATACATCTTTATATGATTATGAGCTGGCATATACTCCATAGCTATTGGCCTTGGAATGTTTACTTGTATTTTCTTAGCATTTCTGAGTTTATTTCGCAATATAACCTAACAATGCTCAACATTGGATAATTTGTTCTCATTTTGCCTAAATAAATCATGAGCATCTTTTATATAATCAACCTCATTTTTTCTACTTTGTCCATGTTGTTTTATTTGATCGTAATAAGCTCCAAATTTCATGACATCTTTTGAGATTTTTTATCATTAAGCTTTACATTGTTGTTATGTTCGTCTCAATGGATTTTTCTCGGATCTTTACTAACCGTTAACCATGCGTAAATTAAATGTTTATCATCATTATGCTCCCATTTTTTCCTATGAGCTTGACCATCCCTATTTTCATCATCTTCATCTTCTAATTTTTTTTGCATATGATATTATGGGTGTTGTGAGCTTATACTAATCAAAATTTGTGACAATTAATCTAAATTTAGTTGTGGTGGAGAATTTCCAATCAGAATGTATGGTTGAAAGTTTTCAAGTGAAAATTGAAGAATATATTGAAAATATGGTGTTGCCATGCTTCTTGGATTATGACTAAAGTTTTGTGAGCTTTGGCTAATTGGAAAATTGGAGGAGGGAGACCTTAGAAAAATGCACCAAATAAAAGGCATGATCTAGTTTGTGAAATAGGTGGCATTTGAAAACTTTATGAGTTTGATGAATCATCAATAGGTGGCAAATTTTGAGAATAACTTAGGTTCATGTATAAGCACAATTTGTGAATGAAGAGATTTTTTGAATAGTAAGAAATTGTAGTGAATTTTAAGAATAAAAAACTTATAAATTTTCATATATTTATACATGAGGAATTTCTTTTAAAAAATTTGCCACTGCAATGGCCAGAATGGCCATTTCATCAGAGTATGGCTAGAATGGCCATTTCGTGAGAGTATGGTTATAATGGTCATATTTCATGAATGGCCACAGCGGCCATTCCAACCATTTTTTATGCATAGCCAAAGTGGCCATTTTTCACTTCTGGCTATAATGGCCATTTTACCATTTTGCAGCTATTTCTTTTATTTTCAAAAAGGCACTATTTATTATCAAAGTTTAAACCAACAAAAAATAAAAACATAAGTTGTTTGACGAAGCAACTTCGGACCTCAAGGAACTTTGGAAGCAACTCAGTTTATCCGTGTGAAGAGTTGCTTATGTCCTAGTTCTTGTGCTAGTAACTCCAATAAAAGTGGTTTGAGTATGATTTCTTAATCGCTAGGCTAAAATATGGGTTTGATTTTTCTTACTTTCTAAAGTTATACTATTTATGGTAGTTGCAAGAGAAGGGAAAAAAGGGTAAAAAAAGAGAAAGTCAAACTCTTTGACTTGTAAGCTTCTTAAGTAAATCTAGTTTAATGCATGGGTCTTGTCCCTTGACAAGAAAAATCAATAGACTTCAAAGCAATGTTAATCCTCTGGTAAAAACTCGGTAACAAGAATCCATGGTTGTGCATTGTGTTTGGTTATACAACTTTTATGGCTGCACCTAATTTAGATAAATGATGAAATGCCCAACAACCATTATGTACTCAACTAAAAACTTTTCCAATATTAAGATAGAAAGAAATTAAATGACTCTCGTGTCATGTTGTATTAACATTTATATATGGTTATGCTTTTGTTATTAGTATGAATGAATCCATCCTTCTTGTAAACTACCCATGCTTAGATTAAAATTTATTTGAGTTTAGTTTGACCATAAAATAGATCGATTTAATATCTAAACTTTGAAATTAACAAATTTAGTACCTAAAAAAAAAAAACTTATTGTGCACGCTAACGGTACCTTAATCAAGTTTTTTTAGGTATTTAGTTGATCATTTTTAAAGTTTAGGTACCTAATTACACATTTTACTAAAATTTAGGTATCATTTATAACATTATCCTTCACATAAATAAATTATGGATATAACATAATTTGTGATATTTAAAAATGACTTCTAAATTTATTTCCACATTCTATAGGTAAATTTATTAAGGTTAATATCATGAATTTTACTATCCAATTATACTTTTCACGTGCATCAATTCTACATCGGTTATTCCATTTTTCCATATTGGTGCTTACGACCCATATCCGCACAATACATGTCCATGACCTCCTTTAACTACTAACCTACCAAGATTAATTCCAAAAATAAAGATAATATCAGACATCAAACCATGATTAGCCAAAAAGAATTTACATACGCATTGCATATCGCGGATAAGTGTGAATCCTATGGATACACAAGATAAGGGACAAGGATAGAGGATTGAACTTTTGAAAATAGCGAGTCAATAAGCCAAAATGGGGAATAAACTCTCTCTTTCTCTTTCTCTCTAATTTCACTTAAATGAAGGTGGCAAGGCTATTAAAGGTTTCACTTTAAGAATGGTGTGGTGGTTTTGGGGATTTCTATGTGCATGTGGTTTTGCAATGGTAGTGGATTTTGGTTTGGAGTTTGGTATTGCGTGATGGTGTTATTCTGACTTATGGGTAGTGGTGGTCCATGCATGGGAATTCGATTTTGTTGTAGTTAGGTTTTTGTTTATTTGTTTTGTTTGATCATTCTAGTGAGGTGTTGTTGTAAGACCTCGATGGTGTAGATGGGTTGTGGTCATGTTCGATGTGGGTTGTTGAAGGTGGTGTCACGGAGTTCATGGTTTATATGTGTGACTTGTGAGCATGGGTTTTGGTATGTTGGTATGCTTTCATTGGAGGTGGTTCAATAGTGGTTGCATGGTTGTTTCATTAGTTAGTTTGTTTAGGTCGTTTTTTGGTTTTGGTCATCTAAGGGTGACTAGAGGTTGTTTGGGTTGTGAGGATGGTTGCAACCAACAAGGTAGTATTTATCTTGTGTATTAGTTGTCATCAAGGGATGGTGGGTGGCTAAGAATGTTGTTGTGGTGGTTATTTGATGCGGTTAGAGAGAGAAAGAGCGGTAAAGAGACATAAGGGGTGGTGAGAAGTTTAACTAAAGAGAGAAATGAGGGAAGTGAGAGAGAAAGTAGAGAGAGAGAGAGATAGGCAAAGAGTCAAGAGAGATGAGATCGAGAGAGAGTCTGAGAAGATAGTTCATGCGTTGAAGAAGATGAATGAGAAAATTTTTCTCTTAAGCCCATTCAAGAAGTGGAATCATCAAAATCTCAAATCTTAATTTTTTAGTTAATAATTTTTTAATTTATATTTTAAATCCAATCTTTAATGACCAATTGTTGAAATAATGGTGATATGAAATTCACCATTTTAATGTCCTAATGACTACAATTTGAAAAGGTAGGTAAAAAAAAAAAAAAAATTGATGATAGAGAACTTAAGCTTTTGTCCATAGTGGACAAACCTTCTAGAGATATGTTGTACCATATATAAATTCTTTTTTGCTAACCATGATTTGAAATATGATATTATCTTTATTTTTAGGATTAATCTAGGTGGCTAGTTAAAGTGAATCATGAACACGTGTTGTGTGAAGATAGGTCGTAAGTGTAAACATGGCAAACGGTGTTAATAGAGATAACTAAGGTAGCATTTATGCATGTAGAAATTGCAATTAGGTACTAAATTGACTAAAGAAAAGTTTAGGTGATTAATTGAATATTAAGGTAAAGTTCAGATAACATTTATGACATTAGTCCAATTTTATTACACTAAATATTTGAAAACAATGTCATTTTTTATGTTACATAAAATTATATATACTATAATAATCTTAAAATTTAAAAACAAACAAAAAAAAAGTATAAGTTTCATAGGATATCTTATATGCTGTAGATTTTATATTGTACAAAATACAATATGGATATAAAGTGGTTTCAAGTATATTCTTGATACAAGATTTAGTACTTTCTATCTTATATGATAAAGTGTGAGTTATACCTTACTCACCTTATACCCACCTATCCTTAGTTTATAATTTTCAATTAACTGCTTTATTGGGAAGCCTACATATAAAAAGAAAACTAATAGATTAATTGCATAGATAATATACCCAAAATGTTATAATAGGTGGTCATTCATTGTCATCCAAGATTGGATCCATTTGACGTAAATGGGGCATGTCAATTAGGGTTTAGTAGGGGTGAGTAATATGAGTGATAGTGTTAAATTTTTTTTCCTTTTCCTAGTAAAGATAAATTTTATCCATTAGAAACAAAAATAAATAAATAAATAAATAAAGCAATTACATATATTGATACAAAAATGACAAATGAAGAGTTGAGGTACGTATAGAAAGCTAACGGTATTAAAAGAAAAAACCTGCATATTTTGGTATTAACAAGATAATTCCATTTTAGTGAATAAAACACAAGTTACACAACATATAAAATTTGAACTGGATTAAGATTTGTTGAAGCTTGATACATTACTTAGTTTAATTTAAGTTTGATTTGATTTACGAAGTCATTAAGGAAAATAATATATCAATCTTCATCAAGTTTGGCTGGACTAGAACTCAAATAAATTTTAATCCAAGCACACGAGAAGGATTGATCATTCATACTGATAATAACAGAAAGTAGCCCCATATAAATGTTAATGCAGAAAGACAGGAGAGCGATTTAATTTCTTTGTATGGGAAATGTTTTTAAGTTGCACAACGAGGCACAAGGCATAGCCATGAATTCTTACCACCCATTTTTTGCCAAAAGAATATATTAACGCTGCTTTAAATTCGATTGATTTTTTCTTGTAAATGGACAAGACCCATGCATTAAATTGGGTTTACTTAAGAAGTTTACAAATCAAAGAGTTTAACTTCTTCTTTTTTTCACTTCCCTTACAACTACTATATACAGAACAACTTTAGAGAGTAAGAAAAATCAAATCTAGTCCGGCCATGAGGAAACCGTACTCATAAATCTTGCCAAAAGTTAGGTTAAAAGAGTCTAATATTTATGTAATGACTAAGGGTATGTTTGGCTAACTTTTTTCGGTAATTATTTATCAAAAAATAGATATAAATAAAAAAAATTATTGATAGTTCTTATAAAAAGATCAAATGATCAAACATAAAAAAAATATAAATGTAAATTAGATATATTTATATATATCGTTTCGATACAAATATAGATATAGATGAAAAACAAACCATCCAAACAAACCTTAAATAATCAATTGATCAAGAGTAATGTACTGGAACAAAAATAAGGCTCATATTTTGTATCAACCAAGAATTTCTATCATAAATAGAAGTAGATAATATAAAGGATTAATATTTTTTTTTATAACTAAACTTACATAGAAATTCAATTTGATACACGAACTTTGAAATAGTCAATTTAATATCTAATTATTTTTGTTGTAACTACTTTTACTATCTCCTAAACACTATTTGATATGTTGACGAGTATAGAAGGGATAACATATTATCCCTTCTATGTTAGGAACAGTAGGTTTAACCATAAACCTAATATTGAAATGCTAATTTAAAGGTGTTTCTATATATATATATATATATATATATAAAGATTGAAAAAGGTAACAATCCTAAACTTATAATATTATTTTCCATTGGAGCTTTAATATGACCATTTAAAGCATTTTTAACTAACTTGCAAAATTGCTAGAATCATTGTCTTATCTTTAAATTTTGAAAAATTAGTACTTATACTTTTAAAATATATGCGATTTAGTATCTTCATTAAATAATATTTGATGGAAAAATATTTTGATGGCAAGATAATGATTGGCAATTAGCTACAAATTGTCAAAATCTAAAGATATGGTATTGAATTGCCAAATTTGAAAGTATAGACACTTCGTCTATCATCGTCCTATCATCAAAATTAATGCCCATAAAATATTACTAAACATATATATTGAATTGCACATATCTTAAAACTACAAGTACCAATTTGTCAAAATCTGAAAATAAAACACTAAATGACTACCTTGCGATCATCCCAACAAAGTTTGATGTTTGTGGGGGAAACAAAGAAAAATATGAGATGTATTTGTTAAATAATAATATGTGATTGGTAAAGATTTTAAAAAATTAATAAAAAGGTTCTTTTGGAAAACCTTCAGCATGGGATAGGGAGCTCCTTTAAATATTACGATAGCACTCTAAGAAACCTATTAAATAACTACTAACAAAAATGAGCTTGCATATTGTTTGTGATGAGAGATCATGTCTTGATGAAATTACATTAAATCCTACAAAAATTACTTGTATAAATTAGCTTTAAAAATTTGTAATGTAAATCACATCGATCATATGGGTATTATAGAAATGATTGTGTCTTTAATGATAAATTGCTTTATCCTCCCCATAATCTACTAGATCATCACATGTTCCTAAAAAAGATAAAAGAATAAGTACAAAAGCCCAGTAAAACATACCACAAATACAAGTACATGAACAGGCAATAAACAATTTCACATACAATCAAATAACTAATGTAGCAACCACGCTTTATTATCTTTTATTAGTCAGCAAACAACATAGCCTAAGGCCATTTACGCATAACCCTAAACCTGAAGTAACTCTTGACTCCGTAAGAATAATTAATATTGAAAATAGTAGTGTGTGTGTGTGTGTGTGTGTGTGTTGGTGTTGGAAACTCCAACACACCTTGGGTACCATTTTCGCATTACTTTTTGACTACTAGAATCATCTTTGTGCATAACTCCATTCGGAACCACGCCATACACGAATCATCAAGCCATCGTCCTAGTAGTAACGGTCTTGCCGATCTCCTAGACCCAGCCATAGATAAGAAAAAAATCAAATTTAAAGCTGGATAACAATTAATCAGTTTACAATTTCTAATCTTACAAACACAAACAACAAACAAGATAAGGCCGCACCAGAAATCACTTTGAAGAACAGAAACTCTAATCTCACCAAAATCACCTGATCAGAAACAAAACTCAATCAAAATATGTTTTTATAAGAATATTCATAATTCCATCATCACCAAAACCTTAATATGAAAAGAATTATAATTCGTAAGTTCATACACATCTTTCTTCTTCTAATCGAAAAACCATAAATTCTCTAAACACCATTGATTAAGGTTTTCTCCAAAATTTCTCTCAAAATTTGGTTCCCTTCAAAATCCATTAAGAAAATCAGAAAAGATTTTACTTTTAAATTACCAAAAGAATTGAGAAGAATCACTTTCTTGTTTCTTTGGTTCCTCTTCTGCCTCCTTAATTGTAGAACACTAAAACTCCAATACTTTCTTCAAAACCTAAAGGAAAACTTTAGGGAATGATCATCTCCTTTAAATCTTTAAAGAATTGAAGAGGATTAACTCATCTTGATCTTAATTTTGATCTCCCTTGATGCTAAGATTACATAAAGAGAGGTTTTTGAGAGATTTCCAAGCTAAGGAATGATTTTAGAGAAGAGGGAGAGCTAGGTTATCAAGAAAATTTGGAAAACCATTTAAATTTTTGAATGGGAAAGGCTAGCGGTCTAGGAAGAAAAGTTGGTGGCCTAAACATCAAAAGGAAATTCTAAGGCCACGTAGGCTAGCCTAACGGCGATAGTGATTAGGGTCTACACCGACAGCGTTGAAGCCAAAGCTGGCAGCTTTCCAAGCAGCCTTTAACTATGACCATTTCTCTTCCATCACGTGTCTACCATTTGACAAAATAACTAATTATATATTAAGGTGAACTATAAAACCCTCTCATTTTTAATCAAATAACACGTTTGCCCTTCATTATAAAACATTCATTTATATATTGCATCTCTTTCCCCCTAAAAGAATCTTCCGTTTACGAAAGTTACTTGAATCATTGAAAAGCTCGGGATACTTTCTCCTCATCTCCTCCTCTAGCTCCATGTAGCTTCTCATTCAGATTAATTGGTCAATTTCACCTTTACATATCTAATCACTCACCTTCTCAAAATTTATTCTTTGGTGTCGATAATCTTCACTAGCTTTTCAACTCTGGAGAGATTTGGTTGCACCTCCATCGATTCCAATGCTACTATCTGCTTGAGATCCTTCACATAATTTCTCAACATAGACACATGGAACACGTTATGTACTCCCTCTAAACTAGGCAGTAACGCTAATCTATAAGCCATATCACTTATCCTTTCTAAGATTTCATAGGGTCCACCTACCTAAGGTTTAACTTGCCCCTTGAACCAAATTTGACAACACCCTTGGTTGGTGATATCTTAAGTAAGACATGTTCTCTTACTTGGAACTCCAAAGGTCTCTCCTTTTGTCAGCATAACTTTTCTATCGACTTTGAGTTGCTTGCAACTTTTGTCTAATCACTTTGACCTTATCAACAACATCCTATACCAGCTCTAGTCCTAGATTTGTCTATTACCTACTTCATCCCAATTGATCGGTGATTGATATTTTATACCACACAAGACTTCATAAGGTAGCATCCCAAGAGATGCTTGATAGCTGTTGTTATAAGCAAACTCCACCAAAGGCAAGTGCTTATCCCTGCTACCTTCAAAATCTAAACACAAGTTCTTAACATATCCTCAAGGATTTAGATAGTCCTTTCAGATTGTCCATTTATCTGAAGGTGAAAAGCGGTATTGAAAACCACTTTGGTACCTAAAGCTTTATGTGGATTTTTCCAAAACCTTCCAATAAATCCAGTGTCTCTTTCTGCCACAACGGTCACTAGTATTCCATGCAACCTCATTATCTTCTTGATATACAACTTTGTTAACCGTTCCATGGTATTCCCAGTTTTAATCGGTATAAAGTAAGCTACCTTAGTAAGCTTGTCAATAATTACCCATACCGAATCAAACTTTTCTCTCATTTTAGGTAGAGCCGTAACAAAATCTATGGTTATGTGCTCGCACTTCTACTAAGGTATTGCTAAAGGCTTCAATTCATCTACTGGTCTTCTATGCTCAATATTGTCAACTGACAAGTGTGGCATTTGGATACATACTCTGCAATTTTCTTCTTCATGTTATTCCACCAATACAACTTATTTAGATCTTGATATATTTTGTTGCCTCCCCGATAGATGGAATAACTAGAGTAATGAGCCTCTTTTAGTAGCTCCTTTTTAAGTTCTCCTTGTTTTGACACATATAACCTTCCTTTATATCTCATGACATCGTCTTCATCAATGTGAAATTCAAGTGCACTGCCCACTCCCATTTTGTTCTTTATCTCTTGTATCCTTGGGTCATGTTGCTTTGATCCTTCTATAATGGTAAACTAAATTTGTAAGTATGCTAATCTTGAACTTACTTGTCTAGTCATCATCTCCAATTCAAACTTTCTCATATCATCTATTAGACAACAATCAGAGGTGATCAAAGCTGCAAGTCCTACTCAAGGCATCTGCTACTACATTCTCCTTCCCAGGATGATACTAAATATCCACATCATAATCTTTTATCAGCTCAACTATCTCTTTTGCCTCATATTCAGCTCTCTTTTGGTAAAGACATACTTCAAGCTTTTGTGGTTTGTATATACCTTGTATCTTTTCCCATACAGCTAGTGCCTCCACAACTTCAGGGCATGAACCACTGCTGCCAGTTCCAGATCATGTGCAGGGTAATTCTTTTCATGGGGCTTCAGCCATTTAAAAGCATATGTTATCACCTTGCCTCCTTGCATCAACACACGAACTAGTCCTTGTATAGAAGCATCGCTATAGATAGTAAACTCCTCACCACTCACTAGTAAGGCTAGAGCTGGTGTATACACCAGCCTTTCGTTCAACTACTGGAAGCTGTTCTCATAGTCTTCATCCTAAATATACTTTATCCCTTTCTGTGTTAATCTGGTTAATAGGCTTGCAATTTTAGAAAAATCTTCAACAAATCTTTTGTAGTATCATGCCATTCTTAGAATACTTCTTATTTCTAACATATTTTTAATTCTTGGACATTCAACTATTGCTTTCATTTTCACAAGATCCATTAAAATTCCATATCCATTAATAATACGTCCTAAGAAAGACACTTTCTCTAACTATAACTCACTTCGTGAACTTCGCATATAATTTTTTATCTTGTAATCTGGTTAGAACTAACCCCATATGTTCTTCATGTTCTTCTTTCATTTTGGAGTACACCAAAACATCTTTTCAAGCTAGTTAGTATAGAAGTGTCTCCAAGTTATAGTGTTATACATTATAATATATATTTTTAATTATAACTTATATGTTTCAACTTTTATATCATCATTTCTACTATCACATAAAGTTACATAATTTGTGATATTTAGAAATTACTTTTAAAGTTCATTCCACACTCCAAGGGTAATTTTACCATACTAAACATTTGGAAACAATGTGATTTTGCATGTTACATAGAGCCACATATGCTACGATCATCTTAAATTAAAAAAAAAAGAAAGGATAGGTTACAGATGGTACTTTGTATCCTATAGGTTTTACAGAGCACAAAATATATACAAAGTGATATTAGGTAAATTCCAAGTACAAGATTTAGCATCACGTATTTTATAAGATAAAGTATGGATAAGATTTATATCATACTCACCATATATCTGCTCACCCCTAATTTCTAATTTTCAATTAACTATTTTATTTGGAAGCCTACATATAAAAGGAAAACTAATATAGTAATTGCACATTGTATAGACCTAATATGTTATAATGGGTGGCCATGCAGTTGATCAAAGATTAGATCCATTTGATGTAAATAGGCCAGGTCAATTAGGGTTTGGTAGGGTAAGTAATATGAGTGATAGTGTTAAACCTATTTTTTTTTTTTTTTTGGGTAAAGATAAATTTCATTCATTAGAAAAAAAAATTACATCATTTACATATATAGATACAAAAATGAGACATATGAAGAGTTAATATATGTAAATGAGACATATGAAGAGTTAAGATATGTACAAAGATCCACTAAGGGGTGATTCTGGGGGGTGGTTGATGAGGGCCCGACTCCCCTAGACTGGATAAAAATTAATTTTTTGAATGTTTTTTAAAAAGAAAAAATTATATATTATATGTATATTATCAAGAGCAAAAAATAATATAAAAAAAAGTTTGGTCTAGTGATTAAACATATATTTTTACATCCATGAGGTCATGCTGGGTGTACAATTTTTTATTTTATCATGTATTTATTACACCAATGACTCTCTCTCTCTCTCGCTCCATGTATATAAATATATATATATATATTCAAAGTATATTACAAATAATAATTACATTATCCATATTGTAATAGAATCTTATTGCATACTAATTATATAATTTGATTTTGGTAACTTTTTTTTTCTACAATTAATGTTATTAAATTTATATGAATCATTAAATAGATATCCTATCTGGATATATTTTATAATCTATTTGTACTAAAAGCAATCATATTATACATTAAATATATGATGTGGTTTAGTAATATTTTTTCTACCATTAATGTTAAGAAAATGAATATTAATTATTGAATAGATATTCTATTTAAATATATTTTATGATTCATTTTTATTAAAAGCAAAATTTATATAGATATTAACCCTATATTTTTTATTAATAATTAATTTTCAATTGATATGTATATACCATCTCTTATGAAATATAGTAAATACTATTAATTATTATTTGAATGATTTTTTCATAAAGTTTTAAAAAATATCATAGTTAAATCATTGATAAAATGAAATATAATAATGAGTGGATATAAATAAATCATTACAAGATTAGCATAATAAAGAACCGATCCCCGCGCCTCCCCTTCCCCCACCTGCACGCACACACACAATATAGTCTTGCATTAAAATGTCCTACATAAAAGATAAATTGTTTCTCTTAAGAAAACCATAACCTCCTAACTCGAGAGTGCATTAAGTCTCGTAAAAAAGGTAGTATAATCTCATGTAAGAGATAAGAAAAAAAGAAAACAAAGTAATGGACACATAAAAAAATCTTGCTTGTAATAAAATTAATATTTTTTTTTGTATCATTACAACGAGAGAGAGGGTATTCGAACTTGGTACATCTCACTTAAGAGATTAAGGAAGGTGCTACGATACTAATGGATCATTAGCGTATTAACAAAATAATTTCATTCTAGTGAATAAAATACAACACATAAAGCTTAAACTCGATTAAGATTTGTTGAAGCTTGGTATATTACTAAGTTTAATTCAAGCTTGATTTGATTTATGAAGCCATTAAGCTAAGGGTTAATGTCACAAATCGTACCCGAACTTTAATAAAATATACAATTAGACATTTGAAGTTTGAAATTTATTAATTTAATTTAGTATCTAAACTTTTAAAGTGACAAACTTAGTACTTAAAAAAACATTTCGTGCACACTAATAGTTCTCCTATCAAGTTCTTATAGGTACTAAATTTATCGATCTCAAATTTTTTCAGGTACCAATTTGATCAATTTTAAAATTTAGTTAGATTGATCATTTTCAAAGTTTAGGCACCTAATTATATATTTCATTAACGTTCAGGTACCATTTGTGATATTATTCCAATAACTAATACTTTTATAATACAAATAATATAACAAATAGTACTTAAACTTTAAAATCGATCGATTTAATAGTTGAACTTTGTAATCAGCGGTTTACTTTTTTTATATGTGTGTATATTTCTTTCACTTTCAACATCATCTTCACATTTCCAGAAAGAAATTCAAATTTCCATCACCTCGATTTCCATCAATCAAATAATAATGTGTGATGAAGTAGACCAACACATATTTCTGATAACATGAACATATGAAACTTAACTAACACATACCGTATGATTCCCAAAAGGTAATTATAATTTGGGTTGGAGTAACTAAGACAAGCCCGTAAAGTTTGATCACGTTTATAATTAATATCACCTTCCATCCAACCCATTTTTGTTGTTGTTATTATTATTTTAAGGATAATATCATAAATTGTATTTAAATTTTAGCGAAATATACAATTCGATACTTAGATTTTAAAATTAATCAATTTGATATCTGAAAACCTTTAAAATTAATCAATTTAATACCTATGAAGATACTGTTGTCATATACGAAAAGTTTTTTTATATACTAAATTGATCAATCTCAAAGTTTAGGTATCAAATTGATTAATTCCAAAGTTTAGGTAGCTAATTATATATTTTATCAAAATTTAAACATAATTTGTAACGTTTTATTACTACTTGTGGAAAGGCCTTTTTCTCAAAAAATAATAAGAAACATGATTTCAAAAATGTAGTAATAATCTCGGATCTGTTTGATTTTCATAACATATCCTATTATATGGCTGAACGTGAGCTACATGTTTATATACGAACTACTAGCCAATAATAATAATAATAATACAGCGTGAGATATTTTGGGGTTCGCCTGAACGGGGTGGGGTGGATGGAATGAAAAAGGCAAGGTCCTTGGCTCGACGGTGTCACGATGATAAGGTTGCATCTGACACTTAGGTTTCTCCGCTTGTAGGCTCTTTAATGTTGATAGATCCTTTTCAGAAGAAGATGACGTTGGGGTGGTGCGTTTTTTCGGCCGAAGACGTTGGGGGTAGTCAGGGTGGTCAGAAATTTTAAAGAGGAAATTATATTAGGCTTTTCTTCTTAAAATATTAGGGCCAAAAAAAAATAGCAGGCTTTTCTTCTTAAATTAATGGGCTAAATGCTAAATGGGTTGAAGGCTGGGTTATTGGGGAAAAATTAAAAAAAAGAAGCTTTGGAGCTGATCCATGTTAATGGTAGGACAAATGTGACGGTGGACTAATAATGGGATCAAAGTTATTATAGACTGGGATGTTTGTTGATTGTGCATTTATGCTTTTTTTTTTTTTTTCATTGCAATGGAAAGGAGGATTCGAACTGAAGACGTCTTACTTGAGAGATTAGAGAGATATCAGTAAATTAACATGCTATTGAGACGCATTTAAGCCTTTGATAGAACAAATTAAATCCTGCTTTATGTCACAATGTTTTTATTTATTTATTTTTTAACATGTTTGTAGAAACGCTGATAAAATAGTGGGTTAAATGGCAAATTTTAATAAGAAGGAAGTGTGCTCTTTGGGATCGGTGGATTAACATCCTCTCTTATGTGTTTAGCTACTTAGGCAGGATTTTTTTTTTTCCTCTGCTTAAGAATAATAAATTAAATCTCATTATCACGTATGTGAGGTGTTTAATCTATACATTTTTGGATTTATCAATAATATTTTCATATGGGTATAGATTCTATCTTGGATTTTGATTCATTTAAGTTCATACAATAATAAGATTTATATAGAAGCTGCTTAAGAATAATAAATTAAATCCCATTATCACGTATGATAACTTTTGCCCACTACGGCCATATTGCACATCATTTTATCCAAACTAGCAAAATGCATGCCTAAGGACCAATGAAAGCAAGAAAGAAGAGATGTGAAAAACAAGATTATTGGGTCAGTGGTTGCTCTCCAACAGGTAATTTTCCATCTAATTTTGTCACACCACAATGAAACTCAATATAAATATATAAATCACTAAACTCCATTAATATAACATCAAGACCAAGTAATATATGTTATAAATATGGAGGAATTTGCCGACGTAATTCAATAAATAATACGGGACCAAAGATAATTACAAACGAAAAGGTCAAGGCAGCATAACCACCACCATACCTAATTCTCTTTTCCTATAATAAAGAATAAATACGTGAAGATGAACCCAAATATATATATATATATATATATATCGGGATAGTACTAATCCGGGTAAAAAAATGGCGAACACCCAATAAATCCTTGTCCAATATTCTCGTATAATGTCAGCAACAACGTTACTATCCATGATAAGGTCTTCATTTTCCTCCAATCAGTTGCCGGTGGGATATACACAAGTACCAAACTCTGCAATTAAAATCCAAGAATCAATTAAATATCTGTTTTAATTGGTTAAAATTAGCAATATCTTTAGACACTTTATTGCTTTAAATTATCTTAATATGAATTTTCAATAAACCCAATAAAAGAACTTTATTGTTTTTTATGAATTTGCTTACATATAAAGTATGTATTTAATGTGAAAAAAATTGATTAGCGCCTTACTTTAGGCATTTGAAGGCTTTTAATAAGCGCATCCAGCCGAACCCGAATAAAATAATCAATAAAGGTTTAGTAACGTTGGGACTTGGAATGGATATTTGCGCATGCAGGTTACTTGTCCTAATATTGTCCTCAATATGGAATTTGAACTAAAATTTGGTAAAAATGGGAATGGCTTATGATGGCGGATATAGTTAGTGACCTAATTATAACCTAAATTCTAATTAGCAAAATCTCAACATCACCACCTAAAATCCAAATTGCAATACAATCTTAAAAATTTGTGTGTGTTCCATATGGCTTCAGGATCAGGCAATACATATTGGAAAATCTTTAGCAAATTGGATTAAATAAATATTTCGCTATCCCAAATTACCTCAAATCCCATGTAAGTGTATTTTTAGAAAATTCTATCATCTGTCTCTCATATTCGATTTGTTTGATTCGATTATTATTTAATGGTTAAAATTCATTCTGTACTACCATATTTAATAGATTTACTTTATATATTATTTTTATCATAACAACTGACTTTCTTAACTTTCAAGTTGCGCAACTTCCAGTAATTTTTTCAGAAATGCTAGCAAAATTAAATTAAATAAAATAATAAAGCATGACTAATTTTAGCAAGAGGGAGAGAGAGATGATCGAATACGTACGAGGAGCTTGTGTGACAACATAAGCAGCGCCTCCAAAGTTGCAGGACCCGGCAGCTCGATTCTGTTTTTGGTAATAGCTATTGAAAGCATACGAAGCATGAGCCACAAGCGTATTGGGACTAAAACAAGCGGCACCGTTTTGGATCGGGGCACAATCCGCCCCGCCTTCCCCGCAAGCGTAATCGAGCGCGGCCTGGAGCTTATCCTGCCCCGCGTTGTCATTAGCCACGCACCAAGTTTGCCCCGCCCCACCCTTATTCGGAACCTGAGTTTTGCTTCCGTTGGCTACAGCTGACTGTCCATTAGCCAACTCAGCCTGAGTTAACGGGATGTTATAAACCTTTTGTTCATCGGGGTAAAACAACCCGTAGTTCCGCTCCGAGGTAGGCCCCGTTTTCTGATTCTCATTGAAAAGTGCAAACAAATAGGCATCCACCTCCTTCTTAGGTCTCAACGGAGTCCCGCCACCAGTCAAAACTCTTCTCACTAAATTCCCATTATACGCCGCGGCATTTTCCGTCCCGGCCCCGGCTTCGTTCTCGTCACCTTTCGACGGCCACCCGGTTTCGGTCACCACGATACGGAGGTCGTCGTACTTCAGTGCGGACATGGCGGCGTAAACCGCATCGACTTGCGCATCGAACAGGCTGGTGTACTTCAAACCATTGCCCGAATCGACGACCCCGGGGTTTTCCTTAAACAAAGCGTAGTCCAATGAAATGGTGTCTGTATTGGCGGAGTAAGCGAAAAAGGGGTACGCGTTGATCATAAGATACGACCCCGTTTTACGCAAAAACTCCAACATGGGCTTGATCACGGGTCCAGTCAGGTTCGATTTGAAGGATCCGGCCGAGGTAGGATACGAGGTTTGGAGTGCGGTCAATGCCATTGGTGACGAAACAGAGATGTTTTTGAGGTTGTACTTGACTAGGGAATTGTACACATTCTGCATGGCAGGTACGAGGTGGTCAGTTGTGTTGTTTGGATCGGCGAATACTTCGTTCCCAACCGCGATGGCTTCGATTTTGGTGTCGGGGTGGTACTTGGCAATGTTGGACTGCACCCATGTGTCGGTGTATGATTGGTCCGCCGCGGCGGAGGCGAGGTTTTCGTTGGGGAGAGCGACGACGACGCTAATACCGGAGCTCGCGAGAGCACTCAATACGGTTGTGTCGGTGTCGTAGAGTTTTATTTTGGTGATGCCTTGTGATTTTAGGAGTTCCACCACTTTTGTTGGCGTTGGTAGGTTGTTGGCAATTCTTCCATAGTTGATCCCGATCGACCCGGATTCTGCTAAAAAACAACAAAAATGAAAAAGAAAAAAAGGAAAAACATCATTAATATTTCAATCAGAATTCATAGTTTTGTTTATTGAATTTGAATGGAGTATGAATCCTTTGCTCGAAATGCTCGGTAGAGCAACCATACTCGTTCTAAACAACCATACTCATTTTATCTGTTCGGAAAATGAGTATGGCTTCGAGGGTTTTTTAAGGTGGAGAGAGTACCTGCATGTGAAATCGAAATCAATAAAATTGAGAGGATTAGAAAGTGATAAGAGAATGTAGTGACGCTGGCCATCCTCATGCTTTGCTCTGTTTTGTGATGATGAAATAAGAGCGGACGGGAGTAATTCTCTTTGCAAATGAGAGTATTTGTAGATTTTTATAGGGTTTTTCTTAGGTTAAAAGGGTTGAAAAAAATAGTAGTGTGGACCCGGGTTATGAAAATTAGATCATCTCTAATTCGGCCCTTAATTATTATATATATAAAATTGATTTTTCCATTAATAATAAATATGAGGATAAGGATTGAAACGTAACACATCTTACTTGAAATGTCAAAAGAAATATCACTAGCCAACAAGTTGATTCGCATATAAAATTAAATATGATTCATCACTAGAGATCCATACTCATTTATGTTTCAATGGATTTGGCCAAAACAATTTTTTAGTTTATTTAAAATCCTTGCAATGTCATATAATACCATCATCATTTTATTTGCTTTTTCATAATTTTTAATGATTAATTATACATGATAATATTTTTAATAAATTAATTAAATTATTAAAAAAGAAAATAAATTTGGAGAATGTATTTTTGCTTTCTAATTTATATTGTTAAGCTTTATAGTTAGTGGTAATTTCTATTTGAGATAATGAGGAGGGGAAAAAGAAAAAAACTCATGCTAAAAATAATTATTGCTATTAATATTATAGAAAAAAATAAATAAATAAAAGGGTGTGGTGTGTGGTAATGGGCCGGTAGTGGGCCCTACGTGGCAGTAACATGTTCTCCTCTGGCTTGTAGAAAGCGTAAGCAACGGAAAACCATCCCCACTCGACCGTTTCATTTTACCTGGGTTCGTGTCTTCCTTTGTTAGTACATGTCATTTCTTTCTAGGAAATATCGGACTAAAGCAATTTATTTATTTCTTGAAAAATTCTCGTGTTAATTTTGAAAGAATCCATTCTGTTATTATCCAAATAACTCACATTATATATAATCATAATTAAATTATTAAAATAATTAATATTTTAATTATTTTATTTATTTTAACAATTAAACTTGATGATCTAATTAAAAAGAGGTATAAAAATGTTTTTATGAGTTCTTAACTATTCCAAACTCTAACTATTTAACGTAGGCCTTTAATCACGACCGTACACGTTTGTGATCTACCACCACCAGGAGTTAACGGTTATTACTGGGGCTGGTATCGTAGGTGACCCACTTCACGTTTTCGTCTGGTAAAGGACGAAATTGGGGAATGTGAATTTTCACCCAGAAGACTGAGGAGGGAAATCCAGGGGAAATAAACGACATTTTGGATCTTGGCCCCAGAAAAAAAATAAAAAAAAGGACATTTTGCATCTTTTGATCTCTGAAAAAAACAAAAAAATATGAACGTTGGGTATGACATTCGACATCTGCCAGCTAGCTTCATAATCGTAATAATTACTTGCAAAAATTTTCCATTTTCATCCATAGAGTAATTACGTCCATCTAAACATAACCACTAGCAACTTTCGGGTTGGCTCCACCATGTGACGATGTTTTACATCATATAGAGTTAAAAACTTAAAATAGTTTAAACAAATCAATAATGTATATGTTGAAATAGTCTTAGATAAGATTTTTATAATTGAGTTGCGTGAATGTTAGTTTTTTAATAGTATTAAGATTGAATTGGATTTGATCATTCCATTTTATAAAATTTATAACAAAAAGTCATTTGAAGAAAACAAATATAGTTTTTTTTTTCCGCTTATAGGAATTATACATAAGCACACATTTCAAGCATTCAGTAAATTTAAAATAGATGAGAGAGTTTAAGGGTATGTTTCTTTCATTTTTTTTTTTGTTGTTTTGAAATCTTATTTTTATCGTTTTTAAATAAATATTTGTTAAAAAATAAATATAAATAAAAAATAAATATTTTTATTTATAAGAAATATATAGATAAAATATAAATAAAAAATAGATGCATATAAGATATAATAAGATATAGATGGAAATCAAATAATACACTATAATGTTAAAAAAATATGATTTGCCCATCCATACTATAGGGTATAGACAATGATAAAAAAGACACTCCAAATTATATTGATCATAAATTGTTCAACGCACGAGAACATTTTTCTTGAAAAAGACTCCTTAACAACTACAACATTCAAAACTTATTTATATTATATATTGGCTATAGGGAACCCTTTTTATTACTACACTTTATCATTAATCCTATTTTTATTGATTTTTAAACAAATAATAAACCATGATATTTTTTTCATTAATGATTTGTAACGTATCATCAGTCACAACATCTATGATCTAACAGGCGTTCTTAAATCACGTTTTTCTTAAAAACATGCTTCATGGAATAACCAGGCAAAATTAAAAAAAAAAATTATGAAATTATAAGGTTTATTTATTATTATTTTTCCGGCTTACGTTAAAGTAAGCCTTATATTAGGGTTTTGTGTCTTCAATGGTGGCAGTACTAGTAGCTAGCCGTTGTTTTTGTTCTGTTCTTATGGATGTATAATTAATAATTGACTACCCGACCTCTGCCTCGACCCCTCGTTATCCCGAACGGTACGATATTTCCTGCTCAGAAGTTTGATTGGTTGTTTCAGGGATGTTAATGTTAAATTTCCTTATGGTCACTTTCCTTTGTCAATTTCCACGGATTGCAATTTGCATGACGGGTGGGGAGTGGGGTGACCCCAGTGAAAAATTTCCCTCTTTGCGTTTCTTCTTGTACTTCCTGGTGCCATCTTACATAATAAAATAATAAAAGGAGAAAATTACAGAAAAGTAAGATATGATATATATTTTGATCTTTTTACACATTTATAACCCGTATTTTTTTTTTTTTTTTTATAAATACACTTTTTTTCCACTACTATTTGATAATATTGTTTAGAAAACACATATTAATTTATAATTAATCAATGGTAATTAATGTAACAAATGGCATTATCAAATAAGTTAAACTAAATAGGATGAATGTTGGCTATCCTCATTTTGGTGTTTCAATTGTATCCCCATCAATTATCATATGACACAGAATGAAATTATATCACTTAATAAAAATATTGTTCATTAAAATTGTCATATGTTGACTACAATAACACCGAAACAGTAAAATTGGGACAACAAAATAATATGATAAAATTTATTGAAATTGCATAGTTGAAGATAAAGAAACTAGAAGAAATAGAAATTGCAATTATAAACCTAAGCATATGGTTGGCTAGCGGGTCATGATTTAATAGGATAGGTTATGAACTCATTATTAATATATAAAAGATTATGTCACCCATTCACCACCGTAAATAAAGGAGGAGGAATGATGCTTTAATTGGTGATCGGTTGTGTAATGCGGTTACAACAGCTAATTACTAGCCTAAAATTTAATTCAAAGACTTCCTTTTCTTTTATATTTCACATTTTTCTTTTTGCACTTTCTAGCATTTTTAATTCTTTACTCCGTTATTTGATTTGAATTATTTAATAATGCTATTTTATCAAATTAATCATTATGAATCAGCCCAAAACAGATACAATACATGTATTTGGATAACATTATTAAATAGTTATGAAACATATAATATACGGTAAAATAACAAAAAGAGAAGCTTGCTTTTGTAAAAACATCAAAATATGATATATAAATCCGTGAATAGTGGGTCATGTAGCTCATACAATGTGATCAATCTCACTAGTAGAACATGGTAAACTAGGTAATGTCATATTTCATATTAATTTGTAACTTAAATATATTAAGATTAGAAAAAATTCTATAATCTTATTTATTTTATTACTGATCGATCATTATAAATAGTTTAAAAATCCGAGGTAGAGGCAGTTTTGATTGACTTATTAAAATATATTTCATTATTTGTTATTTTAATAGCAAGATGATGAATTGAATAATCGGTGGGTCAAATCATAAAAGTTTTCAAAAGTTAATAACTGAAACTTTACTTAATTGTAAATGCAACATATGATGAATTAAATTATTTAAATGCAAATTGACAATTATATTTAAGCATTAATAAGAGCAGAATACTGACCAAAATTTCATTAGGTATTAACCCTCTTGTCCTTGGTTGAATATTTAGATTTTGAAGAAAACAGTTATATTCATAAAGACTTGGTACCCTTTTTAAAGTAGTTATATATCGATTACGTTTCTCGGATTCGGCGTGTAAAATTTATCCTAATGAACTGAATTGAATATTAAAACGTCAGTTTTACTTGGTGAGCAGAATTACTAAATCTGGCGAGTTTCCACGGTGATTGATAGGATTGTTACGTCATTAATTTAATCATTAAAATAAATATAGTAAATAGATTATTAATTATGAATGGATATAGTGTGAGTCATTGAAAAATTAATGATAAAATAATAAAATTTTCTCTAAATATGAAATTTTAGGACACCTTTCATTATTATGAGATTAATGAAAATATAATTGTAATAAGCATCATTGTCAAATTGTCAATGACACTTGTATTCACTCTCCTTAGCATTAATTGCATTAAGTAAGAGCCTCAATTAATTTTTTTTTCTCACAAAACAAATCTTCATTCACATAAGGAAACTTTAATGTTCTAAATTTAGATTCATTTACAACCTATTGTAAACCCCGGTTTTCCTAGTAACCAAATAGACTTCGGGAATTGGAAGCCAAAACCCTAAACTGGATTAGCTTAAGTCTTGGGAGTGAAACCTAAGAACCCTGGATCCCGCTTTCCTTGGATTTTAAACTAAGGAACTTTTATAAAATAATTTAATATGAAATATTGTTCTAAAGTATATTTCAAACCATAAAAAGATCTGATTTCGAAAAATTTTCTATTTTAGGCCTTCCCGAGATTTATCACGGAAAAGTGGGCCACGAGACTCGAAATTCGAAAAATATTCCGAAATACTCTTTAAAACTGAAATTTATTAAGGATTTCAAAAATAAAAATTTTATAATTTTTTGGTTTATGAAAATTACTGATATAGCATTTTTTCTCGTATTTTCTTTACTAACGGTAAAGTAATTGTCTTAATTACTATGCACTACTATTCACATGTGCAACCTATTATACTCACAAGCCACACTATTATTACACAAATTAAATAAAACAAAACAAATTCAAACTCTCTCCCTCTCTTCCCTTGCAAACCGGCGCACACCCCAACACCCTCCTCCCCCTTCTTTCACCCTCATTTGTGTAATTTTGATTCAATTTATTTAAAGCGTTAACCCTAAATTACTCCTCTCTCTATATATATATATCCCTTTATAATCTCTCTCCTCATTTTTACTCTTTCACTATTTTCACTCAAAGTAAACTCTCTTAAGAACTCCCTCTCTATCTTGTGTGTGCTGTGACCCTCCCATAACACACACACACACACTCATACAAATTTATTTTTCTTCATTCTCTTCTTGTTCCAAGCTTTAGGTGATAGATCTTTACCCTTTCTACCATTAAACCTTGTAATGGAAAGACCATTCATGAGTATTTTCATCTTCAAGTCCCCATAAGCTCTTGCTAGGAATAATAAAATACTACTACATGAATATCAAGCCATCACAAGAGTAGATCTTGTATTTGAATGTGTTTTTATATGATGATTTTCATGTTTATGCATTTAGTAGTAGAGTAAAGTAAAGATCTTGCATAAAAATATATTTTCATGTTTTCAAACTCCATGTCATGCATCCTAAGTGATATATCTAGCTATTAAATGCTCATATTATACTTGACATTCATAATCTCATGGATATTTTATGTTTTGGTGCATTAATGATTATACAGACCTTTATCTTGTGTATATAAATATTGTAGTTTGTAGATCTTTAAGTAGATGAGATAAGAAACTCAAAAAGGAAATTTATTTATTTGAAATGATCAAATGTAAATTCAGATGGTTTCAAGACCATCCCTTAAAAACTCTTTTATCAACTCCAAAACTTGTGTTTTATATGAAAAATGAAGAGTATAGGTAATAGATATCACAAAGTGATGATTTTTATAAGTTGAGATGGGGCTTGCTAAGAAAAATATATTAAACAAGGAGTAAAAATAAAGTAGGAAGTTTTTGAGTTACTTGTCATTTTAAGAAATTCGTAATTAAGGAGTAATGGCATGAAAACACTTGTTTTCCAAACTCAAAGTAGACGTTTTATTAAAGAAATGAAGTCCTTAGGGGATAGGAATAATGGAGATTGAAATTTTAAAGTATTAAACAAGTTTTTCTCAAAGAAATCACTCAAAAACTAATGTTACAAAAATTCGGATTTAGGAATGGCTAATATATAAACACTTGTTTACAATGTGTAAAATGAGGAATTATGTTAAAAAATGAAGACCATAAGGAATAGATATGATATAGAAGTAATTCTAGCAAGAATAAGTAAGTTTTAATAAGGAAAATTTCTAAAACAAGTGTGGTTGGTCAAAAATACAAAAGTTGAACTTACTAGGTTAAGAACTCATGCTATCTTGTAAAATAGAAGTCTCAAAAATATTTTAATAGAATCTCATCATGAATATGCATATAGGAAGCTCATAACATACCATTCATGATAGTTATTATTATTGTTGCATGCATATTTGGCTTGGATAGTAGTTTGATCATGATTCCTCACAAAACAATTTCGAAAAATGAAAATTTGGTTACTGGCCAAATCTGTCCAGACATTTTCGAGATCAAATTTTTTTCAAAGTTTAGATTTTATATTAGAATTAGATAGATCTTTCGAAGTAGATAGAAATCGATATATAATTTGCGAAATTCTGAGTTAAAATGACCAAGTTACGGCCGTTTTAAGTCGAGACTTCTGTAAATGACGAGAATTACGAAAATGCTAGTTTTGTTTAATAGTTTGGTTTAGTTAAGTGATGAAATACTCATTAGGGTATTTTTTCCTTTTTCAGGTGACCTTGAGATTGACGATTCCCTTCCACCGGACTATTACTACTAGAGGATCGGTGTTCCAATTACTGAATGAGTATTTCTTCCCAATTCCATTTATTGTATGTGATTGTAATGATAGTTACATTAGATTCTAGGCAAAGATAAAAGGATATGTATGGTGGGGATAAATGAGAATTATGTATGTTTGCTGATGATATGAGAAAATGAATATAAGAATATCGAGGCCGAGTGATTAACTAATGGTTGTATAGATGAATTAGGATTGATTGTCTGCAATTGTTGATTGTACCTAAGGAATTGGCATAATTAACTATACGGAATCGATAAGTAATATGGACTCATTCATGTCACAAATGGGGATGGAGCATTAGCATTAGTTGGTTGCCCGTAATCCAAAAACGGAGTAAAAGTTGGTTAATCGTGATCCGTAAACAAAATAATGAGTTGGTTAATCCTGATCCACAAACGAAATTATAAGTTGGTTGACCGTGATCCAAAAACAACATATTTTAGTAGTAACGTAGTATTCGTTAATCTGCGAACCCGGAATGGAGGGTGAAATTCCATTCACATATGATTTCCAGCTAATCATATGTCTGTTGATTTCCATATGTTTGATGCATATCACTTGCCTGATTAATCACTTGCTTGTATGATGTGTTATGAATGTAATCTTGGAAGTTCTCACTCACTAAGCTAGTGTAGCTTACGTCCCTACAATTTCTATTTGTTGCAGCATTCGTTCATCTGGCTTAGACAGAGGCACCCTACCGCTCAGGTACTGGAGCTAGGCGTTTCTTTTAGAAGTTATATTAACTTATTAGACTTCCGTAGGAAGCCAAAGACTCTGGATGACTGTAATAACCTCTTAACAATATTCTTTTTTAGGAGAATGCCCCATAGTCTTTTTAACTATTTATATGTGTTTTGATTTATATTCTAATGTTATTGAATATCAATTTAAACTCTTTATCTCCATCGGTTCAAGTATTCTATTGTCGTAAAGGGACACCTTGCATCTATACAAGACTCCCGAAGGACTAAGGTAGTAATTCGTGGGTCTTATATGGCATGTGCCGGACTGTTACGTTTATGACACCTTATGGGACGTGACACTTATCATGTGTTTATATTTAATTGGATACGCAAAGACCGAGAAACATATTACTGTCCACCATAACATCATATAAGTACTATCTTATAATCTATATACTTTAATATAATAATAGATGGTTTTAGATAAAGGAACTCTATTAACTGTAAACATTTTCAAATTGATTAAGCGATATCAACAAACAGTAAATACATTTTACTACTTAGACCAATTACACTTAAATCATTACATGTTCCATAATTCTAATATGAAAGGTCTTCAAAGCTAGCGACAATTCCAATCCCCCTATTTGGTTGCAACTAGCAATATAACGATCAACATGTTATCTAAAATTGAAGTATAAATTGGACATTATTTCTATAAAAATTTGAAAGAAAAAAAAATACATCGGTAATTTTTATAGCTTTTGGATAATTACAATTAAATTCTAAACCATACAATTGCATTAATTAAGTCTTAGAAATTAAAAGTAGGATTTGTACTTATGTTTTCTACCACTTGAAGATATTTATATTTCGGAAAAGGAAATTAATATTGTTAAATTAAAAAAATTATAAAAATCTTACTGAAATAAAAATAATCCTAATTTTAAGTAAATTGACCACCTCTCTTGAAGAGATGAGTTCTATAATGTATATACATACTCATCCTCCTTCCCGTTCTTTCCTTCTCCTCCAGAAAATTGAATTGAAGTGAATTTGAAATCTGAGATATAAAGGCAACGTGAAAGCTAAACCTAAGGATGATGTCTTAGAGAGGTCCCCAGACTTCATAGCATTAATTCTCACCATATCAACCCAACCTCCTGAAGAAGTTAGGATTATTGATACGAAGGTGGGGTTTGAAGGTTCTGCATTAAGAGTAGGCATAGTTCGGTTTGGTTCGGTTCGTCTCCCGTATCGAACTTAAAATTATGATTTGGTTATTTTTATAAAATCGAACCTATCCTTATGATTCGGTTTGCTAATTTTCCGAACCTAAAAAAACGGTTCGGTATACAGTTCGAGTCATATACCGAAAAGTGAATTTTTTATTTTTTTATTTTAATAATTTTTTTTCAACAACTATTTCATATGACATAAGCCATTAGGAATTAATATAAAATTTCAATATGAAAAAAACATTCAAGTAGTCATAAAAATACAAAATATCATACATACAACTATAAGAATTAAAACAAGATTAAGACGTGCTTTTATCCATCATTTATTTTTTCATTTGATTAAATTCTCTTAAAATATAAAGGCTACATAAATATATCTAAAAATTATCTGACTATAAACCAATATTTTTAATTAAAATTTAACTATCAATACATAGAGAATTTTTTTTTAAATAGTCCGATGTATACTCATATCGCAAAAGGAATATATTAAAGCTTTAAAAAGAATTAAACCTACAAAAAAATCATTATTTCTAAATTTATATTTATTTTTTAATTTTAATTTTTATATCTAAAAAAAATCATTTTAACAATCCTTTTATAATTTTTTTTTTTTTTTAAGATACTAGTTGGTTCAATGTGTCATGAACCGGAAGGAGGTTCTTGACTAGACTCACGACTTGGAGGGTCTGAACTAGTTTTGAGCTAGTTTTGAACTAGTTCACGCCTGTACCCATGTCCATATTCATGTACATTAAGTGATAAAAGTGAAAACATAAGTAAGTGAAATTCACCCAATTAACTCACAAGATATTATATTATAATATTTTTTTCACTTCATACCAATTAGGGGAAAAAATTTGAAAATAAAAAATAGACTAATAATTTAATCTTAAGACATTATATCCCCACCATATATATTAAATTAAAAATAGACTAATAATTTAATCATAAGACATTATATTATATATATTGCTTGTCCATTCGCTATTGCTTCGCATACATGTTTCCGTGACAACAAACTATCTACTTTCCAATTTTTCTTTCCCTCGCTTAAACGTCATTTTTAATCACCAGAAATAAACGCTTTACTAGAATAAATATCGAATTATATATATTTTTAATTATTCTTCTTAATACGAGAAAGGGAACAAATAGATAGTCATATAATTTTGTATTTCTAATCTATCTCTTTTGCATACCTGAAACTTAAGAAACCAAGTAACCAACCATGAAAAATATCATGCTGTCCTTTTATACGATTATTGTGAATTTACATGGCATAAGCGATGATTTCCAATTAATATAAGTTTAATTTTTTCCCCCTGATAATTATAATGAGAGAAGGATTTAAAACTTAGCAAGTTCAACACAAGTTCAACTTCTTTCTTCAATCTTACGTAAACATATGTAAGTTATTGAAAAGGGAAGAAAAAAAAAAAAAGGCACAGTTTCATCTGTTTGCTTCGTATTTTTTAATCATTTTGATATTATTTTTAAATATAATCTGTCAAAAAATCGATATTAATGAAAAATTGACAGTTTTACTCATAAATTAACCAAATAGAACCAATACTGATATAGACAGATAAATTATAGATGCTGATCCAACATAGATACATACAAATAAAAATCTAATAATCTAAATTAATCATTCAGACGTTACCGTGTAAATTCTACTAACATTATTAGAAATAAAGAAAGAAGTCATAGAAGCTACAAAACCGATGTCATATGGTCAATTGACTCCACTTATAAATTACCTTTCCAATTCCCGTGCTCGATTTGTGAGAATCATTCCAGGTTTTGGTCAACAATTTTCTTGTCATTTGGTTAGATAATAAATCTACCTGAAAGTCTTGGAAGTTGCACAATAATTCTAACCCAAGACGTAGTAGATGGAGGAGAAACACAACAAAGACAAGGAAGCTAGTAATCTCTAACTTAATTCTGCTAGTCTAAGAGCTCCTTCACTTTTATTGGAAAACACACTGCAACCTGGCGAGTTGATTCGAATTTATTGTTGTGATAAAAGTAAGCAGGAATGAAATATTAGAAAACTTGAAATGAACTAGGGTAAATCAACTACCAATTAAAATAGTAAAAATTAATTATTTTAGAAGTGTAGATGTATGGATATGATTTATGATTTTCATGTGTACCACGAAAATATTGTAGCACACGTAGTTTGAGAGGAATGATGTGTAGTAGCACATAAGGAATAAGTAGGTGGGAGGTGTACAAAAGAGGTGCAAGTAATCTCAAATGACTTAAATGTATGCATGGTTAAGGGTATGCAAAAAAATCGATGAAACCAAAAAATCAAACTGAAATCAGAAAACCATTTTGAAAAAATATGGTTAATCAGTCCATTTGTTTTGGTTTAGGATTACGATTTTTATTTTTTTTGGTTTTCGGTTTAGGCTTCGGTTTGTGATTATAAAAAACCGACAGTTAATGGTCAGCCGTTTTCGATATTTATAAATATATATATAATTTACATATGCATATGATTATTTTTTAAAATATATATATACACATATGATTATATATATGTATAATTTACATATGTTAATGTTCATTGGATTTTGATCAAAGTAATATTGTCCTATATTTGATGGGAGTTAATATGGTAATTAATTTGGTTTGATTTTTGTTCATGATGGTATATCCAAATGTTGTTTTTCCTCCTTTTTTTCTTAGTTCTTATAATATATATAATAATTTAAAGAAAAACTCTATGATAAAGGCTAAAAAATAAGGTTTTTTGAGATTATCAATTTGATTTGTTGAAAAATTACGTTAAATGGTTAAAAATAGAAAAAATTAACTAAACAAAATGGTTAACCGTTAAGACAGTTAACCGATTATAATGGACCGGTTAAGGATCGGGATATTAAAAAATCGATCATAATGGTTAGGTTCAAAGAATAGGGCTACAGACCGGTTAACCGATTCGTGAACACTCCTGCACATGGTGCATAGGAGAAATATGGAATATTAAACCTTATTAAACTTGATAAAGTGGCATTGGGATAGAAATCAACATAAGACAACATATCCTTAGAATTTCATAATATCCAAATGAAGAGGGATTAGGGGCATTTATAGAGTTTGACCACCGCTTTTTTTTGTTAGATCACTTGGACAATTGATGACAAGGTGAGTTCATTTCATTAATGGAGATTAAACTAGACTCTCTTGTTGAACAAGATCCATTAAGGGCTTCTTTAATACATAAGTTCTATTGAGGAAGTTTGGGTACAATTCTTTCATGATCATTCCAAATAATACATGCAATTGGCCTTTTGAGCCCTGTTATATTAGTTTAATGAGTCAAATTCAACTAAATTCTGACCTTCAAATCTACAATTGGATTTAACTCTTTATAAAAAGAACAACAAGGTTTCTACATCTTTGTTAGAGTAATACACTCATAACCAAATCCTCCCAAGACCTTATCAAACAATTAGGTAAAAGAACAAAAAAAAAAAAAAAAAAAAAAACAAAGAAAGGAAAGCATAGGTAAGATACTACCTAAAGGCTTATGAAAGCCCTTGGACTCTTTTGCCTTTTTTCTTTTGGCCTTTGGCTTTAAAATATAAATATTATTATTTATTTATTTAAACTTGACTCAGGAGCCAGGTGACAGGCCCAATGAGTCTGGTTTAGTTATTGGGATGGCTTAAGGAGGTTTAATTTGGTGGGCTCGGAACATGGATCGTTGGACTAGTCCGCTACGTCCAAATTTTCTCAGGTAAGCTCATGGACACAAGAGATAACTATTGGCCTTGGCCTATAAGGAGCTCATTCAGGATAACTATGAATTGGACTTACTCTATCTCATTTGTCAATCACTGAGGTGATTAGACGGTCATCATCCATGCCAAATGCCTATAAATACTCAGTCACTCCTCCTCATTTCCAACTTTTTTGGAGATAGAAGACAAACAGCTTCCTATAGAGGAGGTTTTGTTCAGAAAGATCAAATAAGACAACTCGAACGTTTTATACGTCAACTGCTTAAGAATTGTAAAGTTAATGCGTGAGATCTACTCAAGCTTTCTTACCTGTCACTTGTGCATTCGAGACACTGAGATTGTTTATTCCTCATCCCCTATCATTTTCTCTAATTATCCCATAATCAAGTGTCATCTCCTTAATAGCACTTTAAAGTTTCATGCCAAGCGCGAAATCCATGCGACTCGAGCATAACCACTATCAACAAGAACTCTATGTCTACATTTTGGTGCTATTGGGATGGGTTAGGGAGATTTGGTTTGGTGGGCTTGGAACAAGGATTGTTGGGCCGATCCACCGTATCTAACTTTTCTCATGCAGGCTCATGCACACAGGAAATGATTGCTGGCCTTGGCCCATGAGGAGCTCATTTAGGATAAACATGAATTGATGTTACTCATCGCTTCCATTAATCACTAAGGTGATTTGGCGGTCGTCATTCATGCTAAGAGCCTATAAATACTCAGTCACTTCCTTATTTCCAACTTTTTGAGAGAGAAGACAAACAACATCCTATAGAGAAGGTTCTGTTCAGAAAGATCAAATAAGGCAACTTGAAAGTTTTATACCTCAACTGCCTAGGAACTGTATGGTTGGCGCGCGAGGTCCACTCAAGCTCCCTTACTTGTCACTTGTACATTCGAGACATTGAGACTGCTTGTTCCTCCTCTTCTATCATTCTCTCTAACTTATCTCATCATCAAGTATCACCTCCTCAGCAGCACTTCAAAGTTACATGCCAAGCGCGAGATCCACGTGACGCGAGCATCACCACTATCAACAAGAACCATACATCTACACCTATTAATGTTACTAAAACTTGACTTTCCTATAAATTCAAGATACAAATTGTAATTTCTCTTTTTAACTTTAATTTTAACGATTCAAAATACACACATCCATCAAAGCTTCTCTTATAATTAGCTTCTTTATTTTTCTTTGCTAACTTACTTGTCTTTAGGTTACTAGTAAACCATAATTACCTGCAAGCCACTTATCACCCTATGAGTGAATCATGTACTTTGTTTATTGAAAATTATACATGTCTAGCTATGAACCTTGATATCGGTGGCACCTCTTACCTTAGTATTAACCAACATGCATTCTAAGTCATAGAATACTTTTTAGGCTTATAGCTTTACCTTCTTTAAGCCTCTATATCGGATTACCAAATATTACTTAGACCTCTTAAGCTCTAGCTTCTTCAATCCTCTTTCACTTGTAGACTCACTCCATCCATCGTTTGGTTAAAGTAAAACAAGCTAATTTGTCACACCATTAAAAGACTACTCATTTCTTCATATTATTAACCAAGAAATTGGATGTCATTGTACTGTAATAAACAGTTATCCAATTTAATCAAGACATAAGGTGATGCAAAACAATCTCAATACATACCTCATATCAAACACAATACACATCCACTTTATATGCACTCTAACTTAAGATGTACCTACATCCACAATTTCTAGCTTATTATTGTTGCCGAATGAGTGGTGATCGTCCTCAATTGTAAACTCAAAAGTCCTATACTCATATGTTGGATGAAGAACACAACCTTAAGGTTAGTCATGAAAAAAAAAAAAAAACATTCTTTTAGAATATTGTTTAACCATCTATTCGATGCTAGGATGGCTAATCACTTCAAGTATTTGGTCGCGTCACGTACTCTTAAGAGAATCAACCATTTCAATTCTTAAATGACCAATGCCTTTCGCATTGGTTAAATTATAATTTATCATACATTTTTGTTCTTTTCAAATTCAAGCCAATTGGATTTTCCATTGCAGATGTAGTATGCCATACCATGCCAATGTGATATTGAAAGTAAAATAGAATTAATTACACATGGCAAAACAATCAATATTACCTATCTCTTTCGATGAGGTTTTGACCTTTGACACAACCCATTTCTCATGTTGAACTAGCTCCTATAACTATCATATGAAAATTTTACATATAATTGTTGAAGTTACGAATCATACAACTTGATTTAGAGATCATGGAATATTTCCTTAGAGATCCAATGCATTTTCCCTATCTTAAGAGACAATCAAAATACATAAGAGCATCAAAAGCAAATCAAACACTGCCAAAAGTCATTTCACACTCTTTTATTGACTAGGCGCGCTCTCTCTATCAATCGCGTCTCTCTCTCTCTGATTTTTTTTTTCTTTTAATTATATTTTTTATAATGGAAAGCTAAGGAAACAATGCATGACAGTGCAATGTGTATGTCTTCTTCAATAAGCATTGTGAAAGCAGGACTTGCAATTGGGGTTTCGGCTGCTTTTTTGAAATTTTTATTCATTATCCAGTAGAATTAACTGGGTAGATAAGAAGATATCCAATTGAAAAGGTCTCCATTTTCAACGACCAGTTTGAATAATAATCAATGTCAAGCGTGCTGTTGGTTTTCGGCACTTTTGGCACTTGCACCAACATGTATGTATTGCGTTTGTTTGTTGAAATTCTTTGCAATTCATTGTCATTTTCCACCATGAGGAGGACCGTTTTCTTGGTTTGCTTTCTGAGACAAACAACCTAATATAATTTGAACAAGTACATCTATTATTATTATTATTAATATTTTTTCATAAATAAAATCATATAACTATAATCTTAGAACATCATACTAGAGCTTTATATTCTTTAAAGATTACATAATTGGGGAAAAAAAAAAGATTCAGTGAACGTGATATGCCATTTATCTAAGTGAGTCATGGACAAGTATCGATATATTTTAAACAAGTTTTAAAAATGGTACATAGTTTTTCCAGAACTTTTTACATGAAAAATTTTTATCAATAGTTATGTTCCTCTAATTTATCATTTCACATGGTGTATCGTGCTTTACGGGTTTTAATCAAAAGATACAATATCAGCAGGGAAAGCAAAAGGAAGTATATGCCCGGAGCATGCAAAAGCCTTGGAAGCTCACTTGTCAGCAACAGCATTCATTTCCTTGTACACATCCATTAATCGTGCATTTTCCAAGATGTACAGTCTTTCCCTTCAAGTGTAACATGCGGATACATTTTAAGGCATGTATAACGATTAGTAAGCAGGTTCGTGGATGTTCTTGAATCAAGATTAATTTCTAATTTTTTATATATTTTCTAAAGTTATTAGGAGCGAAATCACATTATGGGAATTGAGAAGGTCTATATGCACCTAATTAATTAATAACTTAGGTTTGGAAAAGCACTCAAGAACAATTGGGATGTTTTAAGTCAATAATATGATTGAAAGAATTTTATTGATGGGTGTGCTCCTACGCATTTGTTAACATCCCGTAAAGAAAATTTAATATACTTTCAAACATGGGTAGAAACTTGACAAGAGCCACCTTAGGTAACTTTATGCCAAGTGTGATCGATTGTCCTCCTTTTATAGATTGAACTGCCTTAACTCTACTCAACCAACAAAGTAAATTCCATACAAAAAGTTGAGTAACATTTCCAACTCAATGTCTATAAAGATTAAGATAAAAACTAAGGGGAAAGACTATATATATATTTATTTATTTATTTATTAAATCAGAAAGGTATGCTAGCACCACTAGGGTGCAAATAAACTAAATTGGTTCACAAACTACTTGAGTTTGGCTCAATGTTTACTTGGATTTGGTTTAAGAATAGTTGAGTCGAGCTTGAGCTACTTGTATAGATTATCGAGCTATGCTTGAGCTTCGTATATTTAACTTGATTAACTTGCAAGTTTAATTGAGCTTTATCAAGCTCGAGTTGAATATAAATATTAATCGAAGTAAATTGAATATGATTATTAATATTTTTTAAATTATAATTAAAAATATATTTTAATAAATCAAGCCTATAAGGACTTAATTAAGTTGAGTTCGAGTTTATATATACTGTTATTTTGAGCTGAATTTAAATTTAAAATCTTAAATTCGATCCATCTCGAGCTTTGGGATTTTGAGTTAATACTATATTATTTTAACTTGACTCGTTTGTAATCTCAAGCACCACAATCCTCCAACATGTGACCATCATAAATGTTTTGTGGGACCAAAAAGCATGGAAATGTGAGAAATTTTCTTAATTAATATCTTAACAAGTATGCTAATCGATAGGTGTTTTGTTAATTAAAATTTTAGATGATTAGTATAAAAAATATACATTTATTTACAAGTATAAAAATAGGGAATATGATTTTTTTAAAGTGGTGCAAATCGATGATGAATTTTATTTTCATTAGCGTTTTCATAAAAATAATATTTTGCTTGAACATGTAAGGATACTTATTGATTGTTTGTATAAACTATATATATGTATATATATTCCATTTATCCTATGTTTAAACTTAAGAGTGAAGATAATTTCTCTAAGTATCCTACATATTGTAAATTAATCCTCAATTTGTATTAATTAAAACATACATTCCTCAATTAAATTCAAAGGCAATATAATTATCCCTTTTGAAAAGACAGAAGATAAGGTCGAGTATAGAATACATAAATCTGCGTAGATTTGACTGGGTAAGGTTATGGTTTCTCCTTGATAATTTGATGAAGACATTGAAAATGAGAAGTTTCTTTTCTGGCCAATGGAATCAAATAAGTTAAAAAAGTAATGGGTCCGATCGTGAATATGACCTAATGAGTTATCCTACCTCACAAAATGAAGAGAAAACGATTTTGATTCTACATCCTAATCAACAATGAGAAGCATGCTTAATAAGAAAGCTCTGCATATCTGTTTTCTTGTGTCTTAGATGACTCATTGCATAATAATATTCTATATTGACAAAAAATTAATAAAAGGTTTTCACTACTTAAATTAAAAAAAAAAAAAAAAGCCTATGTCATCTCCAACATTTACCATACAGACTTAAGTACAGATATCTATAATAGTAAAATGGGACCACACTGTGCGTATTCAATATATAAAAAACAAATTTTTAATATAATGTTATATAATAAATTTCATTAGACATTGGCCTTGTAACCTGATGATATTATCATTGGTCTTTTAAGTGGGATGAATCAAATTCAAAGAGAGTTCAGATCAATTATTAATTTTTGCAGAACCTATAATACCGTCATGGCAAACTGCTCTAAACTTTAATTTGCAACAGTTATATAATTGAGTTGAGATAGAATGGAAATGATTGAAAAATTGAAACTTATTAAATGGTATGATCCATGCTAAACATAGGCATGGTTCCGTTTCAAAACTAGAATCAAACCGATTAGTTAGTTTCAGAATCGGTTAAGGAACTGCCAGTTTTTAATTTCTAGGTTGTTCTTTAACCTAAAACCAGGTAGAATTAACGGTTCCATTAAAAAAAATTAGAGAAAAAATTAATATTGAAATTATAATTATTAATGTTTAAACTATTTCATAAGAGTAGCAAAATTTATTACTTATTTACAATATTTAATGTGTTATTATCAATAACACAAATAAACATAAGTTAAAATCATATATAATTTAGTTTCTATAAACTTATCCTAAAAGAAAAATTCATTTTTTAATAACGTGAGACTATTTTTTGTATTATAATTTTCTTTTTATCCTCTATAGTATTTTACAATCTTATATTACTAATTGCAATTGATATCGAATGTGTTTGTATATAAATAAATGCGCATTCTAAACAAATTTTTTAAAATAGACTCAATAATTATTTTGAGTTTAAAATTTATTTTATTAAAAACTAAAATTCATTGATTGATTTATTTTATTTTTACTTTAAAAAAACACGGTTCCACGGTTCCGAAACCAAAATAAAAAATTACCAATTCCATTGAAATAGACCAAAACCGTGGGAGATGATTCTGATTCGGTTCCGGTTCTCAATTCAAAACCTAAAATAGGTGATTCCTATTCTGATTCGGGTTTGTTTGTTTCATCATATTTTGGTTATTTTGGCATTATATTTTTGTTATTATCAAATAGATGTTTGTCAAACCAATGAAAAAAAATTGATCAAATAGGTACAATACTAATATGATATAAATAAGTTATATATACATATATGATACAGATGGACAAAAATCCAACAATCTAAATAGACCTAAAAACAACACGTTTCCCTATAATTTTTCAACGAATCGTTTTATTTCGATCTAATAATATCTTCCAGAATTACCGAGCCTGAAAAAGTTGCTGGACCTGATGCATTTGGGAGCAGCTAATCTTTTACCTACAATTTCTACTTGCCTTTGTTTTTCTCTGCCTCTTTTAGTCGGCAGCACTTCATCGTAATTTGCTATGTCGATGGCCTCTTATAAGTGCTTCTATGTTTCCATATTATGTCTAAACTTCTTTTCTTTTTTAATACCAATCACATTAAAATTGTAGAGAGTCAATTGTAACTAAAATGACAGTATAGATATTAAATTATCCAAAAATAATTTAAAACTAAGCTATTAAAAATTAAGAAGTATAGATATAGTTATTTCTTCTAAAATGCTGAATGATTCACCATATTGCAAGGAAGCATATTTGTTTCTTATTGAAATATATTATAATAATTAAATTTTTTTCTAGGCAAGGAGGGACCGGGGTACCTTTTGGCCCCCGTCTAAGTTTATCCCAATAATGATGGATCGATATATCTAATTATTTAAAATAAGAATAAAGTTGACCTTGCACGCTTGTTGAGGAAAAAGATAAGCATAAGATGCATCAAATAACTAGTATCACAATTTTTTTGGGACCAAAGAAATAGGTAGTATCGGCCCTATAGTAGTTGTGTCTATAAATTTTGAAGTAGGTTTGTTTAGTTGGGAAAAAGTGTGTAAAAAGTAGGAAGACTTTAAGGGCAAGATTTTGGCTGTGCATGACTGTAAAACGTGTGGTCCTCTTACGGATTCTCATTATTTGTCTAAGAAAATGACATAGAATGATGTTAAGTGCATGTGTTAGTTGGTAGTTCAAGTAAAGTAAAGAAGAAGGATTAGATGGACTCGATCCATGGTATTTTCATTTTTTATTGCTTTCCGGCACATATGTGTTTCGAACAAGTTAAAAGTAAGAAGTATATGCTTAGATGGCTTATGAGACAAGAAGGCGGTTCCTATTATAATATGTTTCATGTAAGTAGGCCTACAAACAAGTCAATTCGATTTTTTAAAGTCTCGAGCTTGATTCATTAAAAATTTATCAAGTTTGAGCTCCTTCATAATATGTTTGATATAAGTGGGCCTGCAAACAAGCCAACTCGAATTTTTAACGTCTCGAACTCAACTCTTTTAAATTTTATCGAGCTTTAGCTCCTTCATAATATGTTCGATGTGATCGGGCTTGCAAACAAGCCGACTCAAACTTTTAAAGTCTCGGGCTTAACTCCTCTAAAATTTATCAAGTTTAAGCTTGAGCTCAAGCTAGGCCAAGCTTTTTATTGAACTTAAAATTTAAGTTTAAGCTTGGCTTGATTAGATGGTCCATTTTCCATTTTTAAACTTAAAATATAATATATATATATATAAGTGTTACTATTAATATATATACATTAATATTGAATAGAAATTAATTTTTATCATTTTAATTATATAATTGTAATAAAATATTATGCATATAAAATTTATAAATCTGCTAATAATTTTATTAATGAGCCTACTCATGAACTTATTCATGAACGTAAATAAGTTTGTTCATGAGCTTAAATAAAAAATTTTAAGCTTAGTTTATGTACTAATTGAGTTTGAGCCAAGTTGAGCTTGAAGCCAGTCAAACTCGAGTAACTTGGCTCATTTGCAGCCCTACATGTAAGGATAGAATCCAAGTAATTGAATCAAGTTCGAATTTTTCATTTTGATGCTTTTATGCCAAATATATCCCCCAAAAATATTCAATATGATTTATTCATTAACATAGGATAGTTATTAATGTTATATAATAAATATAACAACCGGAGAATATTTGATAGGGTTATGGTAATCATTTAAATATGGTATCAATATAGAAGACATTGATTTTGAATCCATGAGTACTCAATTCAAATCATCATAAGTTTTATGGGTCTTAATTGAAGCTTTGGCCCTTAAATAATGGTGAGTGTTATATTATATACATTAATTTAAAAACTATCTATAAGTTTAAGTAATAAAATTTTAGTATAAGTAAAATTCTATAGTCATATGATGATTATAACGAAATGAGTTCAATCGCATCATCAATCATCCAGATTTATTTCATCCGTAATCGAGGTTATTACATTTTTTTTATACTAATTGTTTTTATGAACAACTAAAATATGGCAGTTGCACCGGTACGATCCCGTCGATTCCTTATAAACACAATATATTTCTAAATTATGTATCCCTACTTTTGGATCCAAATTAATACATAACGGATCTCTTTCATGATTATAACAAGTCATATCATAGCCGGCAGCCCTTATCTCGGCACCCCACTGTGGAAAGATTTTTTTGGGAAACCAATGTTGATCTCCAGAGACCACACGATTCATTCCGGCATAATTTCCCACAATACTGCGTTCGATAGTCAACAGTTATCACTACCTTAGAAGGTAGGCCGGCTCTATACACATTGAATCATATGTCCCCTAGATGACACATACAATTACGTAATGGTGTCCTACAACCACATACAAGGGTTTCATCCATATGAAAAATAGTATTGTATTGGTTTCATATACGGTATCACATATAATACTATTTTTTCACTTAATAAATTCTCAATGAAAAATCTATCTAAGATAAATAGATTAAGGATCTACCTACCTTTTACTCCATGTCACATATTGGGTCATCATTAGATGGTACTTCACTAAAGCATCATTCTATTGGCTTACTTCACAACATTGCAGGATATGGGACAAATATGCTTGTGCATTGTTTGGCTCTTTTACAAGTAAAAAATATTAGTATAAATTAGAAAGACCATTTCTGAAGCTTTTTAAAATTATACGAACGCTTACTTATTTAATTTTTAAAGTGTGTGCTTATTTTCTGTTGATGGATAAAAAATATATATATATATATACATATATATATGTATATGTATATTTTTAATTAAGGCAAAAAAAATACAAAAAATATGCACAAAAGTTGAAAAATAATGAAAATGTGAAAAATGAAAAGCCATTGACTGCTAGTTGTTAACTTGAACTGAGCATTTCGGATATGGCTTTGCTACAGTAAGTAACATAAATAAATAACTCAATAGCAAATTAATACCATTAAATCATATACATAAGAAAGGCCAACCATATAGAAGGGGCTGAACAAGCAGCCTTTATCCTTTAAACTACGCTAGGGTCAGTTTGTTTTATCATATTCTAGTTATTTTAACATCATATTTTCAAACAAATATTTATCAAGAAATAGATACCAATGAAAAAACTGATAATTTTATCTATGAACAGTTTAACAAATATGATACAGATATGATATATATAAAAATCTAACAATTCAAACAGATTATTTGCTTGGGTTAGTTAAGTAACTATACCCTTTTTTCATTGAACCCAATTGCCTAGCTAAAAATATTTGCTTGCATTTTGATTACTTGGTGCTCAATTTTTACTCAACAACAGACTCAAGTTTCATGTCTAACTAAATATTAACTCAACCTGCAAACCTAATTGAACTTGAGCTGTAAACCCCGGGAATTTTTTACATTAGTACAAGACCTTATAATAGAGTGTATAAACTAGATAATAGATTTAGATTCTAATCGAAGTCTAATAATAGATCAATATTTAGATTTTGGGATAGATGAAGAACTTAGGAACTGAATGAAGAAATTCTCTAACCCTAGTTAATACCAAAAACGAGATCTTGTATCTTGAATAAATAATTCAAGATATGGTCTAAAATTTAGACCCGAAACCTGATATATAATTAGATTTAAATAGAAAATATGAATATAGAGATTAAATGATTGTTTTTTATCTCGATAATGATTCGAGATTAGCATAACGAGTAGTGATGAGTTTATATTTAGACTTAAACTCTAAATTCAAGACTTCTAGTTAAAATTAAAAACTACTAATAAGAATTCATGTTCAGTATCAAAACTAAAGATATATATATAGTTTGGTTTCTGTATTAAGTCCAATACTACATAAAACGATTATTTACGCTTATAAATAGAAAACGGTAATCTAAAAATGAACCGTTAAGATTTTAAATACACAACGCTATTATTCTAAACCGAGTTTTCTTATGCTATCGGAGCTTGAAACAAAAATTGACCTAACGAACTTAAGAAATCCAAATCGCGGGAGATAAAATTTTTCGAATAAATAACTACGTATATATATAACCTAAATTTGTATTATTTTAAAATCTAAGTGTTTAGTATACTTCTATAAATATATTTTTGTACAAAAACTCTCAAATATTAGCTAATTTATACCCGTATAACTCGTTTAATTAACTCAAAACTAAATTAAAATAATAAACTAATATATATATATGGTTTTTCGGCTGATGTTCGGTACAAATTGTGAGGGAAGAAAGAGGAGCCGAAAAATGGCTCAATAATGCAATTCTAAGTCAACAAATTCAATCCCAACAACCTATCAAATGAGGACAACTCACCCTACCATTAAATTACATGAAAACAAAAGCCAAAGTGAGAAGAAATTCGAAGCAAATCGGTAGAGAAGATGCAGCCAAAATCTTCTTCTTTCCCCACTATATATATGAATGTTTAATAACCATAATGGAGAAACAAACAAACTCCATTAACTCACAAAGTTATCAGCTCGAAAAAATTCCCAAATAACAATCAAAACCAACCAAAGACAGAAAACAAATCGATCAAAACAATCGAGTTCGGATCAAAGGAAGAACAAAGCTAAAAACCCTCAAAAACAAGCTCAAAGGTAAGTGGATGCGATTCAAAAGATTTTTGTTCAAATATAAGAGTTGTAACTGACTTATAATCATCTTAGGAACTTAATAAACACAATCACAAGCTTCGGATTACATCAAACAAGCTTCAACGAGGTAATACTCCAAAACCCTAGCTTTATGTTTTAAGAATCGAGATCTATAGATATATGTTTTTAAACGTGTTGAAAGTTGTTTTATGCTCTTATATAAAGTATATAAACATTTACAAACAGTTTAGTAAGGTTTTTAACGTGTGAAAATCAAAGAAAAAGAATTGAACCGAGGAAGAAAATGATGAACAGTACAACACTGCCTCAAAGCTGGCAGTGTAAACGCTGAACGCTGGCGGCTTACATGGATAGGCCGGCGGCGTATAGGCGGCTTACACTGATCAGAGGCTACGTAAAATAATTTTTCACGTAAAGGATGAACGTAAGCAGACTTCCTGGAGATCTACGTCGACAGCGTAGAGCCGGCGTACGTTGAAAGCCGACAGCTTTCAACGCTGGTGCACACGAAATGAAATAAGTTACAAAATTAATTTTACACCAGCACCCGGGGATGAAGGCTGGCGGCTTTGAGCCGGCGTACGCCCAAATTTTCTTAACGAAAGCGTATTTTTGAAAATAAACAGAACATATATATATATATATATATATCTTAAGCCTATTTAGTGTATTATATATATATATATATATTTATGCACAACAATATAAGATTTATTACAAATGATTAGAATAACTAGATTAATATCTACTAACTTTTGAAACCCTAGAATTAAGAAAATATTTAGTATTAATTAAAGTTGGTATTAGTCAAATATTTGTTCTAAACAGATAAAATAGATAAGAATGGAAATTGAAATAAGTTAATTTCTTGAGTAATGTGACTTCTAAAAATAACCAAACAATTATGCGAGATAAAATAAGAGAAACACGACTACATTAAGTAATAATAATTACCAAAATATCGAGTCTAGGACACAAAGCACATATAGGAATTTAGCTAGATTGTATTAATGAATACTTTGTTAAATAGGTGACTTTGACTCACTAGAGAATCTATCAGTGGATTACTACGATTGAGGTAGTATGAGCAGGTGAGTAATTCAGTCATATTGTACTGGTTGTGATTGTAAATAGTCAAATATATAATGCAAGATAATCAAATGAATGTCTGCTGAAAGTATGATTTGATTTGAGTGTATGATTGTTAAAATATCTTTATAAAAGCGATAATACAATGATTGATGTTGTGCAGTAGCATAATGATGATTGTGTGTAATGTATGGTCACTTTGAAATTGATTAAGACCTATTGACTTAACTAAATAATATGAACATGCATTGCACAAATTGCATTATTGCATATATGGTTGTTACAGCCTGCTACGTATTAATATTTCAGATCTCTGTTTTCGCTTGGTTGATCTAATGTGTAAGTTCTTCCAAGGTTCTCTTTGGTCTGGCGGTCCTATGAGGAACTAAAAGGCACCGAAGAACGTTGCCTGTAGAATCGCTTTGAAATGATTAATATTTAGGGAATTTCTAAGGGGATTGCAGGAGATGGTTTGTTCAAGCAACTATATTCAAAGTGATAACCTTAAAACAAGAAATCGTTGATTCTCTTGTGTACTTAGTCTCTCCTGGGCAGGCGGGTCATTAAGATTTGGTTCTTCAACCCATTAAAAAGAGGGCGTAAATCTTTTTCCTGTTTGGATTCTAGATCATCCAAGCTTGTATCTATACATATGGTTGAGTGCTTGCATTGCATATGATTTGCTAATAACTAGTGTGATGTATGGTATGTCTGGTTATTCACTGAGCTGTGGTTTCACTCATACTCCTATAGTCTTTTCGGGTTCACTTTACGACCCTGGTTAGTTACATCCAGGAATATGGCTCCGGTAAGAGCTTTGATGCTAGAAGTCTACAGATATATTTTAGTTTGATGGTTATGTACTATTAGATTAGATTATTTAGTTATGTACTCCAAAGAAGCTATATGGTTTGTAATAGTTTGTAATGTTTATTCACTAAGTCATTTCTCTCATATATTTGTTATTTCTTATCAAGCAACTAAAAAGATCCTGTTGTTTTGAAAACCTGTCATTTTCTGAAGGTAATTTAGTAAGAGTATTCAAGTGTAACTTGTTTACTACTACTAGGGTACCCTCAGGGCGTGACATGAGCTCCAATCAAGTCTAGTTAAATCAATCTTGAGCTTTCTTATGCCACTTCAAGTAAAAGTTGAGCTCAAAATTATAATATTGATTAAGTTCAAATCAAATCTTACCCATTTCAAATTGAGATCAAGGACAATGTTAACCCGGTTCTTTAATCCATTTGTTAAGGCCTAGGGGATCATACTAATAAAAATTCCACCTTTTCGTATAAATGGTCAGTCAATTTTAAAACTATCTTAGGAAAGAGGGGGGTGATTAGACCACCTTTATTAGTGTTACTTGCACCAAAACCAAGACTAAGAAACAGTATTTAACCAATAAAATGCAATCATTCCTCAAGCATTGTTGCTCTAGCAAGAGGGGAGTGATTAGACCACCTTTATCAGTGTTACTTGCACCAAAACCAAGACAAAGAAATGGTGTTTAATGAATAAATTGTGATCCATCCTCAAGCATTGTTGCTCTTGCAAGGAACGGTGCTTAACACTGTTTTTATTTCTCTCTCTAACAACATGTCAGAATGCTTTTTGTATTTGCATTATTGTTGGAAATACCCTAAAAAATAAAAGTAACTCTTAAAATCTTCATGTATAAATATATAAAATCTCTCCATTTACAAAATTTTTACTCTTAAAATTCAACGTAATTTATTACCATTTCAAAAATCTCTCTATTCACAAATTGTATATGTGAATCCAAATAATTCTTAAAATTTGTCACATGTTGATGATTCACTAAACTCTCAAAATTCCAAATAACGATGGACCCAAAACAAGAATGAATCATTAGTTCCAATAACCACATATTTGAAATGGCGGCCACAACCACAATTGAGGCTACCAACCTAAGCCCTCAATCACAGCCACAATCACGCTCATGATTCAAGCCAAGGACCTAAAAATCTCGGCCACATCCACATCTATGGTTGTAATTTTGGGTTGTAGCTTGAATCATGGCCACAATTGTGGCTATGGCCGCGATTTTGAGTATAGCCTTCAATTAGTTATAACTTTCAATATATAATTTAGAATCCTTATTATAATATGTCCATATGAAGCTCATTTGGAGAGCTACATTTGTTACTGAGGTTTACTTTGTAAATGCAAATTTGAGATTAGAAAAACATCATTTAGGACTTGAAATCGACCTTTTAATTACTTTCCCACATTTTTTTAAATTATTTCATTTTATGTTGGTTTTTCCATTCTTTTTTTTCCCCAAATGTTGGTTTTGTACTTTTTAAAATTGGATGTTGTTTGTATTGATTTCAAATTAAATTATCGCGTTTCTTAATTTATCTTAAATATTATTCCTAAATCAACTATTGTGAAGTCATCAAATTAAAATAATTTATATTTTGATACTTATATTTTTTTATAAATAAATTAAAAAATCATTATTGCTAAATGCAAATTAAAATTAAAATTAAAATTTATTTTATTTTCATATATTCTTAACATAGTGTGAGAAAAATATTAAAAGTACTATCTAAAACCGACAATAAAACATAGGATTTGCAAAAAGCACTAAAAATTATGAAGAAATTTTAATTAAATAGCTTACGAATAAAACGAAAAATTGCTTAAAAAACTGACATAATATGTTTAAGTAACTCCTTAAACAACTTATGGATAAAGGTAATCTTAGAGATAACAGAATTAAAAGGGAAGAAAATGAGAAGAAAATTAATTTTTAGAAAATTTAAAATCCATAATTATTAAATAGCCATTCCTAAAAATAGTTTATTAGATTGGAAATAGTACTTTTTGGTGAGGTCCGTCAAATTATTTCACCCCACAAATTTTGCCTTTTCATTCCACAATCCTTGCCTTTCTAATTTACCATTTTTCTACGGGATGAAAAATATAGTTTTGATCCCTTCTCAATTCTTTCATTCCTATCTCCACTCTCCCTACCCAAACATATTGTGAAACTTCAGTTCCTAACCTGGAAAACAAACTACCTCAAACATCTAACGTCCTAATTGTATTCTCATCAATTATAACATAACACGTTAGCAAATTAAATAATTTAACATAAGTATTGCTCATTAAAACTATTAAACATTTAACCACGATTCACAAGCTCTAAACAAATACAAAATACCAAAAAAAAGTAGATGGTCCCTAAATTTGGCTAGAGTCTCTTTTAAGAATATGCCAAATAAGATTGTAGAATCGCATGTGATACCGTAGGTGAAATCACTGGAGTTCTGTAATTTTATTTGGTACACCCTACATTAAGAGTACTGCCAATATTTCCAAAACAAGGGACAAACTACCAATCACTTTAAACCCTAGAGCTACATGTCTGTACGTAGCCCAGCAACCCTTTTTATACATTAAATTTTCAGACATCACGATCCCTATCACCTCTCCGGCGCTTCTCGGCATTCCTTTCCTGTTCTTCATTCTTCTTCTTGTCCAATTGGATGTTTGAATCTCCAGTAACAGCCTCTTCAGGTCCATCATATGTCTTTTTAGACGACCGCAATTTCTCCTCTGCTACTCTCTCGAAATGTTCCGCGGTAGAAGGTGCTCGCTCCTCTGGATCGTGGTGGTGGGTGGTTGTGTTGTGATGGTTGTATCCCTAAGAATGTGCATAAATTTATCAAAAGCCAGAAAAATTTTCCAATTGCATATTACAAAAAAGTAACATCAACCTTCCAAGATAATTTAATACTTATCTTACTTCAGAGAATTTAATTTAATTCGTCTAAATTATATCACAATTCACAAGTCATATTAATTTATATGGATAAATTCTATGATTCCGTTAAAGTTGTCACTCTCAATCATATGAGTCAAATGGATAAATATAATAAGTAATATATTAATTATTTCAGTAATACATCATAGTGTTGAATTATGATTTAAATATAAATTTACCATTACCCTTAAAAAACATATTGAAACCATAAAATTAATTTTAATTAACATATTATTTATCGTGCGTCTATCGCGGAAGGAATAAAATATGTTTTATAATTGGCATCCCATTATGAGTACTGTCTCCTTAGGAAATTTTTATTTTTGTATTTTTACCCCACCTAAAAATTAAATTTTATTACAACACGTTTTTCTCGAGTCCAATCCTAGTCCAACATATAACATGACAACATGATGTTTGCAATGTAACATGTAAATTCATACTAATTTACATGGATAATTTGTATAGTTTCGTTAAAATAAATATAATAAATAACATATTAAGTATTTTAACAATAAATCATAATAAATAATCATGATTTGAATATAAATTTACCCCATTAAATAACTAATCCTGCTAAAACATAATATGAGAACCATAAAGCTAATTTCAATTAACATATTATCTATCGTGCGTCTGTCGGCGCTAGGAATAAAATATTTTCATAATAGGCAACCGTTATGAGTCTGGTTTCCTTAGGAAATTTCTGTTTTTACAGTTTTACCCTTCCTAAAAATTAAATTTTATTACAACTCGTCTTTCTTCGTGTCAAATCCTAGCCCATCATATAACATGACAACATGATGTTTGCAATGTAACATATTGTACAGAGAAAGAAGTTGATTATGAGGAAATAAAATTAAATCCATCCAACGCGGTCTGCTTAATCTTAAAATAAATATAATAATTAAAATTTTATTTTAATGATTTGACAGTTTAATACATATTAAACCGTTGAATAATTACGAAATCATAAATTTTTTCATAAATCCATATATACATGAAAATTATTGTGTAAGAAGAAGAAGAAGAAGATGCGAATAAGTATATTGCGTGAAAATTAACATACCCCAAAGACGGTGGTCCTAGGGCGGCAGAGAAAAGATGCCAAAGGCATGGCGCTGTGGAAGCAGGACGACGGTAATGGCGACAGCGACGGCCGTAGGGTGGCGCGGATGAGGAAGCGACCAGCGACCATGGGGGAGAGAGAGAAAGAACCGCAGAGAGTAAAGGGTTCGACTAGAACAAGCAAAGGGTGAGCTGAGCTTACTGATATGAATAGGGAGGTGTGCCTTTAAGAGCCAGCACTTGCCATGCCACCCGTCCTCTGATGACTCATAGCCCTAGCCCATAAGTACAAGCCACCTCATGAAAGCGCGCAACAATGAAGAATTGTCCCATTTGTGGTACTTTGAGGGACATAATAAAAAGAATGCTTGCAAAAATGTTTCAAGGACCACTTATTAGTCATTAATGCTTGGGGCTATTGCCCAATTTTGATTCATCGAGCAGGAATCTCATTAATCACAAGACCAGGAATTAGAGAAAATAAATATTTTACACCTAAATTCTCAATTGATTTCATTAATATTGTTAATAAAAAACATTGGAAGTGAATTGCAAATTCTACACTTATCTATATTTATACTATTAAAGCAAAATCACCCATTTAGTGTCTTTAGTGTAAATATTTTTAGTATAAATATTTTTAATATAATGTTTTTAGTATATATGTATAAAATATTTTTCATATCCCTAAAATCATGAAATTGAATAGAATTTAAATAATATTAAATAGTGTTTGAATAGATATGGTCTTTTCTTGTTTTTTTTTTTTTTTAGCATATGGGTGTAAAATATTTTTGGTATCCTTAAAATCAAGAAATTAAAAACGGTTTGAATAGAATTAAATAGGGATTGAATAGAAGTATTCTTTTTCGCTTAAAATATTTTTGCTATTCTTGAATCATGAAATTAAATAGGGTATGAATGAAATTAAAGAGGGATTGAATATACATAGTTTTTTTTTTTAGCATATGGGTGTAAAATATTTTTAGTATCATGAAATTTAAAAATTAAATAAGGTTTGAATAGAATTAAATAGGGGTTGCATAGTGCAACCAGAATCCAGGAGGATATGAGCAAAAAGGATGGCAAGGAGGATGCGCGATGAACAAGCTAAAAAACGAAAGGAATTGGAAGTAAACATTAAACAGAATTAGGGTTCGTGAAAGAGGAAAACAGTACGAAGTACAATAGATAAACATGCATCTAAAAGTATCAGACAGATAGTGACAAAGGTAAATTCAAAGAAGCTGTCTAGAAGTCATGGGCTGGACATGGGCTGTGGAGCTGTGGCCCATCCATAAAAATCTGACTGCAAATTAGCATGATAAACGCTTATAAATAGGCTATTGTAATATAAGGAGATCATTGGAAAAATTATTACAACACTTTTGTTCTAAAGTTCGTATTCGAACTAGTCTGCTGTATTCAGTTGACTTGAACTTGTTTGTGTTATTATTATTTTTCTTTTCCTGAGTTGCTTCCGTATTGCAATTGGTATCAGAGCAGTACGATCCACCCACCATGGCTGACCAAAATCTGAAGCTCGAAGAATCGATCCAAGTTATTCGTCGGATCTTCGAGGAACTTTGGGAAGAACAGGAAAAGAAATTAAAAGAACATTGGGAAGAACAGGAAAAGAAATTAAAATCGATCATGAAGTCTCAACTGGACATGATGGAAAAGCAGCTAGAACAATTAAAAGAAATTACAAACTATTTTGATCCAAAAAAACCCAGCAATCCATTTGTTCTAAACCAACTAGAACCCAACCTTCCACTTTCTCATCATGGCGATCACAATGAAACTACCCATACACCAACCGATTTACACAAAACCAACAACGAATCCGATAATAAACCCTATCCAAACACACCACCCAAAACCATCATCAACCCATATCTATACACAACCACAATAACCGAGTTAGGCATCACCTCAGAAACGACCAAAAACCCATTCTCCTCCAAACGTATATTACAACCACAAACCCTACCACCATCTTCTCTTAAACCCATCTACTCAGATAGGATTATTTCCAGTAGATCCGCCTCTGATTTTTCTCTCTTATGGATTCCAACACCGCTTTTAATATCCCCGCTTTTAATATCCCAAGTGACATGCTTGTCTAGTGAGTTTGTAAGACAAAAGAGAAAGTACATGCGTATTGTGAGGAAGTGTATGAATACCAAGTTCTTGCATGGTCTTACCCATTTCCGCTCTCCTACGAAAACCTTCAAATGTATTGTTCATGGAATGATTTCGCATAATACTAAGTCTGGAGTTGCTGCGCCTGCTCGATTGAAGGCTGATGCTGGGACTAGCCATTATTTGGAGGGAAACAGATCCATCCCCATATTTGAATTAATAGGTTTGAATACAACAATTTTTTTAAATATTGTGCTTGCTCACATATACACTTGTTGTTCTTCCTCCGAGGATGCACATCAGCTGTTTGATAGTTTTCTTGTGAAGAGTGGGTATATTTATAATGCCCTTTTAAAATGGAGTGTTGATTTGGGCAGTTGGCTGTATAGAGATGTTTTAGATACTCTTATGGAGATGAGGGAGTCAAAAATTGAGTGTAATGAGTATAGTATCTTCTGTTTCGTAAGGAAGTGTGGTGGTTTGTTGTGTTTGAAAGAGGGTTTGAGAGTTCTTAGGAAGTTGATTAAGGTCATATTGGATTCATATGTTTATAATTCTTAGATTTTTACGTATATGAGTAGTAGGTGCATTGGATTATTGGAGATGTTTGATGAAATGTCTATGAGCGATTTGGTGACATGGAATTCAATGATTGGTCTTTATGTTTCAATTAGGAATGACATAAAGAAAATGGACTGTTTCTACAAAATGCAACATGGTGGAATGGGAATTGATGAGTTAAGTATAATTAGTTATCTAGTTGTTGTTTCTCTCCAATGTTGTTTTGAGAATGGAAAGGAAATAATTAGTCGTGATAAGCATATTAAGCTTCAAACTAAGGTTTTCTTTACTTTGATTGACCAACGGAGTGAGTGGGCAATAGGCATCCGATCAGCTTTGTGTAGTCTTGGAGAGAAGTCACGTGGTGGCTCTTGTGGAAGGCTGAAAAAAGTTGTCATAGCCTATTATGGTGGCTTAAACACTGCTGTGATTGTTTCATGGTTAAGGAAGAATTATGGATGTGCGATTGTTTGCTTCACTACTGATGTTGGGCAAGGTATTGAGGAACTTAAAGGCTTGGGAAACAAGGCCAAGGCTAGTGGGGCTTGTCCATTGGTTGTGAAGGACCTAAAAGTGGAATTCATAAAGGATTATGTCTTTCCATTCTTGAGATCTAGTACTAGTGGTTTTCGACAATCAACATATGTAGGTATTGATGGTAACCCTTTCAATGGGACAAACTTGAGTGATTGTGTTGAGAGGTCTCTTATGGATCCCCAAACGAAAGGCATTTTTTTGATTGGAGAAATTGGTGGCACTGCTCAAGAGGATGCTGCTGCATTCATTAAAGAAAGTTAGACAGAGGAAGCCACCTGGGAATTCTTCGAGGAACTGAAATTACGTTACCCTAACCAACCCTTGTGGTCAAGGGTTCTTGAAGAAGAGGGGAATGCAACCAGAACCCAGGAGGATATGAGCAAAAAGGATGGCAAGGAAGATGCGCGATGAACAAGCTAAAAAACGAAAGGAATTGAAAGTAAACATTAAATAGAATTAGGGTTCGTGAAAGAGGAAAACAGTACGAAGTACAATAGATAAACATGCATCTAAAAGTATCAGACAGATAGTGACAAAGGTAAATTCAAAGAAGCTGCCTAGAAGTCATGGGCTGGACATGGGCTGTGGAGCTGTGGCCCATCCATAAAAATCTGACTGCAAATTAGCATGATAAATGCTTATAAATAGGCTATTGTAATACAAGGAGATCATCAGAAAAATTATTACAACACTTTTGTTCTAAAGTTCGTATTCGAACTAGTCTGTTGTATTCGGTTGACTTGAACTTGTTTGTGTTATTATTATGTTTCTTTTCCTGAGTTGCTTCCGTATTGCACATAGACATAGTATTTTCGTTTTTTAGCCTAAGCAAGTATCTTTATATATTGATATAAAGGTTGATATCATATTTATGCATGACCGTTACCCAACATGAAGAAGTTATATGACGAATTAAGGTTGTCCTCTTTCAACCTATCAAAACAATATATCTATTTAATTTATAGATGTTGGATTGTTTTATTTGCACAGGCATCATGAGTGCATCATCTACTTGTATTTTCTATACTGATTAAACTTCCCATCTCTAAGATTAGGCGATTAGGTGTCCAAAATTTTTTTTTTATTTTTTTTACTTTTTAGGTGGCTGGTTTTATCCTTTAGAAAATAATAAAAAAGATTTTAACAATTTTTAAAGATAGATTATTCCTAGGTTCCCTCGGTATGAGCTCACCCATTAAATATTCAAAGTAGACTTTCATACTTTTTAAACTTTTAAATTTGGAACAATTAATGAGAGTTAACCTTTTCCATTAAAAGTTTCATTTACATGCATATTTACCCTCTAAACTTTGGGAAATTTTATGATCTTGTAACTAATTTTGTCGAGACCGATTCCATTACTGTCTGACAACTCGTATCATAACAAACCATGATTAAATCACTAAAATAGTTAATATTTCAATTACTATATTTATTTTAACAAATAGATAGTTGAATGGATGATCCGGTAGATTTATCTCAAAACTTTTAAAGTACATATGAAAAATAATTAATTATTCTTAAACGTGCTAAAAGTTGAAAGTTTAGGTAACAAAAGTGCATTCTAAAAATTTAAGGGTAGTTCTATACTAGGTTCAAGTTTGGATGGTATTTTGCAATCATTCCCATTTTTTTTAAATCATATAATCTAAATTATAAACTAAAATCTAGACACGTTTTTCTAAATGTTTTAAATCCACGTACTCAGTTTCAAGCACAAAAGATCTAAGAGTGCAAGAGAGTATATGAATCAACATAAGGAGACATTGCAATTTATCCTGAAATTACTACAGATCGATTTTGTTAACAGGAACCATCATTTTCTCTATCCTTTAACTTTAACCAAGCTTTCTCTCTCTAAAGTCTAATTATATATTAAATAATTACTAAAGACTAATGTTATATTAAACACTTATTGCACGTGCATTTTACTGGATAAAATGTAAACATAATTATTGAAAAAGAATAGAGCTATAATAAAATATTTCTGAATTGTTATTCTTAATTTAAAAAAAAAAATTGAATATTACATATTTTTTATAATAAGTATTACTTTTACGTCATAATAGTTATTTCATAAAAAATAAGATTGTAATAGAATTACTATTACTACCATCTGGAAAAATAATTAGTATTCCGACTGCCAAGCAGAGCATGGGCCATATTATCATCTGGTTAAAAGAGAGAACAACAAGGAGACCTCATCTTAAACCGTGACAAGACCTCGCAACATAAATCTTAGGAATTCAGTGTCTTAAAACTTCATAAATTTGCTGCCCATCTGGAAAAAAAGACCAGCCTAGGTTCGTCATCATACCATTTTCATCTAGCTTCTTTGGAATCGCGAAATCCATCACCAAGAGCCAAGATAGAGGCAATTCCTCATCAAAAGGCAAAGAGAGTTTTTCCCATGCATAGCATAAATTCTATGGCTGAGACAGCAAACATGCACAACATTATCACTCTGTGACGGAATTCAGTCCAGATGGATCCATTAGCCTCTCACAGCTCTATCATTTTCATATTTATAGACATTATTCCAAGCAAACAAGTCAAACACAGACAAACAAAAAGAGGCCAAGATTTTCACCAAAATAATTAATTCCGGACAAGTGCATAAAGCACTTGTTTTTCCCTCATTTCAATTCCTCAAAAGTTTTCAAACCAACACTCAACATAAGAATTCAAGTAATACACAAGCACCAACATTAACCAAAAGGCAACATCAAGAAGAAAGTCGCAAACTGAAAGCTGCAGCAGTCTTCACCAACCAACAAGTAGGAGTTTCAAAAGAGCCATCCTAATATAAAGTCCATTCTTTGCTTGTCGAAAATAAGCAGCCCTTGGATCAGCATCAACTTCCACAGTGATCTAGGCATACATAAGAGAAAAAAACATGTGACTTAGTACCCTTTACTATGGATATCAGCATTGCCCTAGAAATGCATAGAGACGAAAAAAATCCGCACGATATTCTTACCTCATCTAACCTAGGAAGAGGATGCATAACTACTGCATGATTCTGCATCACATTCATAACATCTTTATCCACAATGTATTTTCCTCTAGCTTTTTCATAAAGGTCTACTTATCCCCAAAGCGCTCCTTCTGAATGCGAGTCTGATAGACAATATCACACTGACAAGCAACTTTCATAAGATCATCACTCTCTTCCCATGCAACATTTTGTGATGTCAAATAATCCTTTATGTCATCCTGACAGAAAAGAGGAGTGAAAAGTAAGCTTTTGAATTCAATATTTGGTTTTGGTTTAGAAAAAAAAAAATATGTCCCATCTTATATTTCATGAAGTTAGATATTTTACACCAGAGGAAATTACCATATCTTGCTGCCTAAACTATCCGAAACAAATGATATCTACCTTCATTTTCACCACCTCTGGAGCCACAAAGTATATCTTCACGTCTTTGTATTTTGCAAGCAGATATGCAAGGGAACGAACAGTCCTTCCATTAGCAAGATCTCCTACAAGTGCAACTCTTATTCCATCCAGTTTCCCAACCTCCCTTTCAATAGTATATACATCCAAAAGTGCCTAGGTCACAAAATATCATATAATTACAATTGTTACACAACATCCAAAAACTTCTATAGGAAAAGACCCACGAGGAACAAGCAAAAAACAAAAGTCCCCAGAAATCAAAATGTTTCAATTTGGTGATGCTAAAGCTGTTATTTCACAAGCAAAACAATCAAAGGAATGATTACACAAAGAATAAAGTGACAACCCTTAAAGAGACATATGAAATGAAAACTGCTGGTAAATTTAATATTGATTTCGCGCTAGTAATGCTCACATGCGATTAACAGAGTTTCATACCTGAGTTGGATGTTGCCCAGGGCCATCTCCTGCGTTGATGATGGGAATCCCAGCTGTTGCAGCTGCTCTTTTAGCAGCACCACTTTCAAAATGACGCATCACAATTATATCAGAATAACCCTCAACAGTTCTAATTGTATCTGCAAATTAAACTGATGGATCAGAAGTAATTTTCATTGTGATAGCTTTATCCATTTCTCTCTCAAGAAAAAATGAAAGAAAGGAGGGAATACCTTCAAGTGTTTCTCCCTTTGCTGCTGATGAAAATTCCCGAGCATTTTCCGTGGTCAATACTTCACCTCCCAACCTTTTCATTGCAGACTCAAAAGAAAGTCGGGTTCTGGTAGATGGCTCGTAAAAGAGTGTAGCCATTAGATAGCCCTTAAGAATCTGGCTTCCAGGAGAGTTTTTCACAATCTTCTCCATTTCTCGTGCCACTTCAAATATGGCATTGAGCATGTCTCTGTCAAACTGCTGTGCTTCAATCACATCATTTATTTGAAACTTATTGCCTATTGAAAACAAAGATGGGTTTTTAATCTCCAATGCACAGCACTTGACACAGCTTCTTGGAACAATTTTGTTTGATGGCATCCATTTCAGTGGTTTCCAATTTGACGATAGCCTAATTTTTTTCAAACCAACAGGATGAGATATTAATAGTGAAGTGATGGAGTTCACAAATAAGGCAAAAGTTATTCAGTGAAAGTTATACGCGCACCTTACAGCTTCACCAGAGGACACATGCCCTTGTAGAGTAAATGCAGAGTATGAGCATGATGCGGCCATTGTGCTCCTGTTGAAAACAACATCAAAATCAATAAACTGGAGAATGGCATGATGTGACCCCTCTGTTTCTTTTTTTCCCTTTTTTTTTTGTTTTGGCCGGTCGATCCATCTTTTTCACCAAAATATAGATATACAACTTCTCTATAAAGCCTGCAATCGTTTTCCTACATTAATTGTCACTTTCTACAGCAGCCAACCGTTGACACCAGCTAATAAACATTCTCAATCGCCTCTCTGAAGGTGTGTTTCACAGAATACTTCCTCACTACTATCAGTAATTGGTACAATCAAGGTTTTACAATTGTCAAACATTATAATAATTCAACTGCACCAAACAATAAAATACAAGGAAAACTATTTCATGAAAAAGGAGCAACCTGTCAATATAATATATCTTTACTCGAACAGATCAAATGCCAGTAACTTTGCAGGGATAAAGCCGAATTTTCCATTTTGGGTCATCATGCTGCTGATCCTAGTCTCAATTCTATGCCGTTTACTACTGTTCAGAAGGGATAGGACAAGCATGAGCAGTCTAGGAACGAGGTTTCTGCTGTGCGAGACAGGGAAGACCCTTCAAATACAATTGGCTAAATCCATGGAGTTATGTAGGGAAGTCACTATTGGAATGAGTGAAATGGATCCAGCTAGTTTCTAATTCTTCTACGCAGCCACTCGGTTCAATTCTTATCTATATAATGAAAGTAAAACACAACTCAATTAACCGTAAAGCTTAAACCCTTTTAAACAAATTCTCCATAAAATATTCTAGCTCGCACAAAGTCAGGTTCTTTTCTTGTAGAAATTTTGTCGAACACATGATATACATCTACAAAGCATCACAAGAATTCCAATTATGTTTTATCAACGAAGGGGGCAGTTCCGGAATGGACTGAATATGATGTACCTACAACGTTGTACAATCTGTTATAAGAATTTCAATTTCTAGATTTTGACCATTGATAAGATCAAAACTGCGAATTTCGCAGCAATTGCTTAGAATCGAGAAAAAAAAGATATGTAAAGTGAAAAAGAAGGGAACTTTGATCCTGTAAATTTTTTCTTAGTATTTGGTGTTGTTACCTTGTAACACGTGTCTGCTAGCTACTGCACCGGTGAGCGATAGGAGTCGGGCTATTCCAAAGTTGACCGGAAAGTTTGACAGAGAAAGTGAGTGCTGGGTTAAGGTATAGTTGGAAGAAGGGGAGAAAAAAGGATGAGTATTAAACAAGAAAAAGATCTTTTATTTTATTTTTTATTTTTAAGGAAAATAAAAACAAAACTAAAGGACGGAATTGTAAAATAAAAATACGATGGTTTTTTTCCCCCCCTTTTCGTTTAAGCACTTTCTTCTCTCCGTTATTATTTGGGGCCAACTTTACATTAAACTATTCAAAATGATTATATGTATAGAATAAAAGCAGAAATAAAGTATAATTTGATAAAAATTATAATAGAGCTATAATGATTGTTATTTAACTAGAAATAAAATAAGTAATTAATACTGTCTTTATTATAGAAAAAGTTATTTAATGTTTAAATACAACTAAACACCCATAGAACAATGAGTTATTTAGCATAAAGATAATCTAATATAAGTTGTTAGAACACATGTATTATACGATATAAATGTTACTCGTAGCATAGCCCACTTAGTTGAAAATATAAGTTTTGTTATACGGGTTGTATTATTCAATTATATGTTAGATGAAACATGAGGGTCTTATGAGTTATTTGAACTTCTTTTATTCTCTCTCTTTTTTATTTATTATTTATCAACTATCTTTTATGTAATCCAATTTAGGAAGAAGAATGGAACAAGATCTATTTATTGAAAACCTAGTATTCATGGGACAACAGCCTTGAGTTGCAATATCCTTATGGTAAGAGGGTAAACATTTATTATAAGTAATTACACGAACTTCCCTAAAAACTTTAGAAATTATATGGACTTCGGTTTTTTCAAAAGTCAACACTTATAGTTTTAAAAAACAAGTAAATTGTATGGACCTCCCTTAAAAATTTTAAAAAGTGCATAAACCGCCAATTTTTTTCAAAAGTCAACAATTACACTTATATAAAATTGAGTTGATGATAATATGTAAATTTTGTTTATTTGCGGATAATGTGTCATTACATGTAATATATTTAATTAATAAAAGTTTTAAAAAATATTTAAAAATTTAAATGTTAAAGAATGTAGACTTTTTATTTCTTTTTTTTGCATTTCGAACCTAGCATCTAAAGTACAATTTTAATAAAAAAAATGTGTCACAAGTGTGTTTTGACATAATAAAAAAACTTTTTCCATGTATTTGCTCATGCTAAAGTGCAATTTTAGAAAAGGAAAAACTTAATTAGCTTTTTTGTTTCTTTTTTCTAAAAATATAATTCTATAATAATTATAATAAAAAACTTATAATATTTTTTGAAACAATCTTTAATTAAACATATTATATATATAATAATATGTTAGCATCAAACAAAAAAATTTACATTTTATTCATCATGTCACTTTTGTAGGAGATGTAAGTGTTGACTTTTGAAAAATTAGGGATCTAATGTAATTTTTAAAGATTTTATGGGAAATCCGTGCAATAAACTTGTTATTGGGAGGTATAAGTATGAGCTTTTGAAAAACTTGAGGATTTCTATAATTTCTTAAGTTTTCAATGCAGGTCTATGCAATTTACATTTTATTATATAATGGCACAAGTAAATAATAACGTAGTTAAATGTTATACATGTTATCCAGCCAATGCAATTTTAATTATTTGTTAATTATTTTGTCATCCAAATAATTTTTCATGTGTTTTCTAGAAAACATATTATGAATAAATGTAAATTATTAAAAATTAATGTATAATTATTTAGTTTATATGAGAATAATACTAGATTTACTAAATTATTGCTAGGTTAACATGCATGATGATACTTCTAGTATTTAATGATGTGGAATAGGAAAAAATATGTGAAAATTTTGTTACATAAATTTTTATTTTATATTATGTTCTTTAAGATATACATGGTTTGATTTTTATATTTTATTTTATTAGACTTTGTTTTGTAATTTTAGGATTTGAATTGATATGTACTTGTAGATTTAATAGAAAAAATTTGTGAAGACCCCAATATGAAGTCATCATACGTTAGAATACTAGAGAAATCAACGCTTGAGCTTTGTCCGAACTCAACGACTGAGAAACCATGAGGTTTTAAAAATGAAACCTAAACGAATACTAACAACAACAAGTACTTCCTCCAAAATCAAAGGCTTAACTTTACACCGTATACCCAAAAAACTCATTTTTTTCAAATTAACTACAGGTAAAAAATCAAGACCGTGAAAATTGCAATACTAAAAATAATCATAAGCAATGTATACATAATTAGAAGGGTCGTTCAAACTTATTAGCAAATTATTTAAGTTTGGTTTAATATCTACTCAAGTTCAAACGTTTTTTAACTAATCTATTGGATTCAATTTGAGTTTTAAGAGTCAAGACCACATTTAACTCTCCTAGCACACTAACTCTCAAGCTTAGTCAAACGTGAATTAAGTTTAAACTTAATTGAGTTCATTTGAGTTTGATCATGATCATTTTCATTAAAAGAAAAGCATTTTTCTTCAAAGCAAATCCAAGTTTAAATAAGATTACTTGAATTGAGTTTGAACTCATTTGAATTAGCTAAAAGTAAAAATAAATTCAAAATTCTAAACTCGGTTGTGTTTAAGTCGTGCTGGGGTTTAAGCTAAATAATGCATTATTTTGTATTGATTCATTTTCAACCTTATATCCATTTAATAGAGAGAATAAAAATAAACGAAACAAAACTTTCAAAATCGTTATAAACGACACCAGAAATCGAATTTTGAGATCTCTTTAAACTCAACGAACATGGAAACAAGAGTAGTAGTCAAATATAGCGAGTTTCGAGTTAGTCAAGAAATGCAGTGAACTTGACGTGAAATAGGAAATGACGTCTGAATTGAGACTTGGAAGCGAACCTGTATGGCTGTAACTGTGGAAGCCGACTGATCGGGGTTGGAGATTTTGCTTCCTATCCCCTGTTACGTGATAGTGGTAGTGGTATTGGTAATAGTGATAATGATTCGAAAAGCCAGAAAAATCACAAAGCGAAAGATGATAAAAATAGTGCTTTCTCTCTTGTTTGGTTTCTCTTTAATTTAGCGCATACGACGTAATATTCATATGGTATTCTTCTTATGCAACAGTAAATTTGGATATGATAAACAAACATCGTTGGACATTCTTCACACATTCTTAACTTTGTCCATCATTCCGGTCCATCCGAGGCTACATTCAAAGCCCACTGCCTTTTTTTAGCTCCAAATCGGTCGGCGTAATGGTAATGATGGTAAGCACTTAGTGGGTACATTCCAGTTTTTATTGTTCGCATAGTTTTGTCCCACTATTGTATTTGTTCAAATATTTTTGTCCCATGTCGCAAAGGAACTTTCCAAGAAGCTAAGTTAAATTGAATTAAACGCGTTTGGTAAATCGATTCAGATATATAACGAAAAAGAAATCAAAGTGAAGACAAAAGTAAAAGATGTGAGAAAAGAACTGGATTTTATTGTTCAAGACTAGTTTTATCATCGCTTTTGGAATTATCGTTGTGAGTTACAGTAATAGATCGTAGTGTCACGTTATATGTTATGTGTTATATATATATATATATGTATCATACAAGTTTATGGGTATATAAGATTACAATCTAGGTTACAATGTAAAGTTGATAAATGGAAAAAGCCTTGATTAGGTTAATGGACTTTGTAGTCACAGTATATATATCATGATATTTTAGAGATCAAGTATTGATCTAGGTTTTGAAATAGATTTTATTGTACAAGTTGAAAGTTTTCTAGTTTGATATTTTGATTCATGTAAAGGAAGTCCAAGGTAATGACAAGTGTAGATGGAAACTTTGTTATGTTGCTATGAGTGATTTCTAAATTTTACCAAGCTTCCATTGTGATGCTATAGGATAACAAATTAGGACCTCAAGTTATATGTGTACTTTTTGTGGGGCGAATTAGATGCTTATTACAAGTAAAGCCTTATCTCAACTTGGGGATGGCATAAAGACTTGTCCTTCAAGCACTAAGGGTTTAGTATGGGTAAAATAGATACCTTGAGGGCGGGTGTTAAATTTACATCTGCTAGATATATATAACTTCATAGCATACATCAACGGTTAATACGAAAAATAGGAAAAGGTGGGAAGTCCATATAACTAACGAAAACTTAATTTATTTTCGTATAAGAAGTTCACCAAAATAGATTTTCCTACTCTTATTTTTATGCAGAAAAATACTAAAATAGTTGTAGTTTCCTTCTTCTTCTTTTTCTTCTTAAATAAATGACAAAGGAGAAAGAGAGATGTAGTGACTAGTGAATACCTTAGCATGAATAAAGCCATTCAGAACTATAAGAATATATTGTGGGTATAATTAATATGTGTACATATCTCTCTAGGACAAAATGGTGGAGAAGTGATCCATGAATGACTCCCACAAGGAACAAAGTGAAAGAGAATACAAGAGTAGCGTGATGATTATGGAGAGGTGGTGGTTATGGGTCATAGGTTAGGCTACTCTCATATGCTAGGGTATAACTGATATATCCCATCTGATCAATAGGAACACTATGAGAATCAAGCAATAAAGTCCAATAATAATAGCAATGACTGGTCTGATCAAGGGATTGATGCCTTAAATCGGTGGATGGATGAGTTTTTGAACATTTTTAAATCGCTTTTCATGTGTCTTTTATCCATGGCTGCATATCCACGGCTGCATATCCACCTCCACCCATTGGTTTCTCCTCCCGGCAGGCGAGATATGGCTATAACTTCTTCAGGATTATATCCATATTATTCATTCCATATTACCCCTACCCTGTTCGCAGCTTCATCTGGTGGCCTGTCCAACAAAAAATCGTTAGCTCCTGTTTATGGAGAAATGTTTGCTCTTCTGGAAATTATGTTTTCATTTTGTGTCAGCAAATATACATTTGTCATGTGTTAAAATAAATTTAAAAGATAAAAAAAAACATAGTAAAATAAAATAAACAGTTATCATTTTATAAACACGCGTTAGGTATTTGTTATTAGCCGAAATATGATGGAGATAACATTCTCAAAATAGCAAATTTTTTATCTCCTATTCATTATCTATGACCTTCCTAGGGATGTAACTAGGTAGGCCGTTATAGGGTTTTCGACCCACCCGATCTGTTAAAAACCATGTAGGATTGAATCCTATAAGATTTTAGGTTCAGATTTAAATATATAGTAAAAATCTTATAGGGTTACAGGATCAAGTTTGGATTATATAACAAACATTAATGGATACTTGACAATCCAGTATTATATTTTAAAAATAATAAATAAATAAAAACATTATTAAAGGGGCAATGAGAGAAAAAAAGATATGAATAAACTACCATCTTTTTTACCTTCCAATGATGTTTTTTTCTTTTATGTGTACTAAACTAGTTACGAATTTTAAAAATTTTATTCAAATCATATTTGTTATAGAGATTAATATTATTTATTGTCTATTATATTTTAGTTCCAGCAAGAGAGATTTACTTTAACCATATTTTAAGATATTATATGGTGACAAAAATAATATATTTATGTATTTAAATATTATATAATGAGCATGGTCTGCAACATTTTTAATCAATTTTACATGCATATTTTTATTTTTAATGTATAAGAAACTTATGTTAGAAGCACTGACTTTTATTAAATTTATTATTAAAATTTGAAAATAAGTTTAAAAAAAAGATTATGGAGTTATAGTGTTGGGTTCCGAGTTCTAAATCAAACCCTGTAAGACGAGTTTGGATGTAATATAAAAACCCTATAAGGTTATAGGGTCGAGTTTGGTAGACCCTCTAAAACAACAAGTTTTTGAATTCATATGATCTAGACATCGGCACGGTTCGGGTCAGTTCCGGACCCGAACCGAAACCGCCGGTTCACGGTTCCACATTTCGTGGAGCCGGAACCAGAACCGCCAGAGCCGGGGCGGTTCGCGATTCCACGAAACCGCCGGTTCTGACAGTTCTGGTTCCGGTTCCACATAAACCGTGAACCAAGTTATCTTTTTTTTTTTTAAATAGAAAAGACCTGAACCGTGTCGATGTGTGCTTATTCAGTATTTAACTTTTGCTTTCTTGGCACAAAATTCCTTGTCTAAATTTTGGCCCCCTAAAAATTTGTGTCACAACATCCCTTTGTGTAGTTATGCCAAATCCTTGTCCTTATCTAAACCGTAAAAGTACAGCAGCTCCTGTGTTTCCAAGACACACACACACTCCAACCGATATACGCTGGAACTGAGATTGAATGTTTATGTGTTTCAGACATCTGATTGTAGTTAGTCTATAGTTTGTTTTCACTAAAATTTAGAAAGCATACTTCTCATATATGATTATGCTCCTTCCTCCTAGATCCTCTACCCCTCCTCCTCCTCCTTCCCCCCAACCCCCAAACAAAACACCAAAATCATTCTCTGTGTGGTGTGTGTGTGTGTGTGTTTTTTTTTTTTTAATGGCGGGTCGGAACCGGTGGAATCGTCGGTTCCGCGTAACGAACCGCTAAAACCTGCCGGTTCCAGGTCATTCGATGGTTCGTAACTGTTCTCGACGGGAAGGTTCCCGGGTACGGAACTGCCGGGGACGGTTCGGGGCGGTTCATGGTTCGGAACCTCCCCGTGGTGATGTCTAATATGATCTATCTAAAGCCTAACCTGGTTATATCCCTAGACCTTCCATTACCTCATACTAGATATCTCCTTGGATCGGATCCGAACTAGATCCTAACTCGAACCAACTACGATGAGTCCATCGTTGGACCCACCCTCTAGGGCGATTCAGACTTGCCTTGAGGACTCGTTGGGTTAGAAAGTCCAAAAGGGCCCAACCAATTTTCTTTTTCGGTTTTTAGAAGATGGATTTTTTTCTTTTTGGAAAGAAAGGGGTCAAACCAATTTGGACCTGCCCCTTGAACTGACAGGTTTACAAGTCCAAACCGCCCTACCATCAAGATGGAGCAATTCTGGATCCATTTTTTAGAATCAAGACCTAGCAGATCGAGTCCACAGGTCAGATCGATTCGTCCTACGGAGATGTCTACCTTGTATGTAGATCCCCTAAATCGCCAGTCATTTAGCATTGTAGTTGTTTTATTACCGTTTGTGTCACTTTCTTATGGTTAGCCAACTAGTTTGGAGACTTTAGTTGCATTTGCCGCCATCCTCCGAGTGCACTTTTCTCCATTGTAGCAAATGGTCTCTTGCTAGATTAAATTATTAGAAGTGGCATGAGAATATTGCATGTACGTACTTAAAAAAAAATTATACAAAATCAAATTGTGAAAAAAAAAATTAAAGAAATAGTATCGTTGTATCATACCTAAGGTGCAATACAATTTTCTTTTCTTAAATTTCACATGCAATACTCTGCCAGACTTATATCACACGTTCAACGAGTGATACACGCATAATTATATGTGTATCGACCGTTGAAGGTGTGATACACCCTCAAATCTATATTGCACATCCAAATTGCGATAGAACGATTTTTAAAAGTTTTTGCACAATAGATTGCTGTATTTCACTTTCAAGATGAGATACACGTATAAAACTTTATATCTCATCTCCAATATGTCATATAGTGATACTATTTTGATAATTTTTTTTATAAATTTGTATTTGTATAATTTGTTTTACAAAGATGATAGACATATGTTACACTCGAAGTCGCATAGTATTTGAGATGCGTTCAACAAACCTCTCTATATTATGATAAGTTTTATGCATTATAAATTTTTCACCAACCTTTTATATTAAATGTCATATATAATTTCCTTTTTCCCATACTAGACTAAAGCGTCTAATAAATCTACAATTTTATTTAAAAGTTGCAATTAATTCATTTATAATGTGATGTATCTCGTTATACAAAAAATTTATTGACACGTAAGTGTATATATAATTGGTATTGAACAAATAATATACTAGCAATTCTATATCTATTATGGGCGTGCAAATTTTCGAACATCAAGTGTATAAAAATATTAATAAAGAAATAATTACATAGAGAATCACTTAATATAGGAGAGGGCAATTGAATAATCAAGATAATTGGTATTTATAAACTTGGTGAAATCACCTCTACATATTCAAATGAAAAAAACCCATAAAAGGATTGCACTGTAAAATCACTATAGCAAATACAATAAGCGAACTACCACCTTGTATAGTCAAACCATAGCAAATATACATTAAGCGTACAATTATAGAATCAAGGTAAGTGACATTTATCACAAGAACATTTACATATCCACAAATAGGGACAGACCCAAAATGAGGTGGGTAGCTGAATCTTAGTTAAGTTAATATTAAAATTATCAATGTGTATCTGCTTGTTACTACAATTATATTGTATTTTATATAGATAAGAATTTCTTTAATGATTTTTCCATTATATTTTCTAGTTTCATAAGTATAAAAAATCATTTAAAAAATAATTAAGAGTATTCAGTGCATTTCGTGAAATATTATATATATTACTTAAAAATTAATTATCAATTAAAAAATGGAGTTAATATATGATATATTTAGTGTTATTTAAAAATATTTTATGTGATAAAATAAAAAAATTGTAATAAAGAACAATATAATTATTATTTGTGGTGTAGTACAAATAAAATATAGTGATTTACTAAAATTTATTTAGTTGAATATAATTTTATGATAAATAAATTTAATTCTATTAGTTATTTTTTCATATATTATTTGATTCTGCCACTCCAAGTAAATGAGCAAAACTACTAAAAATAGCCTCTTCTGCATCTTAAAAACAAAAATGAAACTAAATCTTTTAATATATTTTCTTGTTCAATCAAACATACAACATATTCCTTTCTCTTCACTTCTCATTTACTATTTCTCTCATTCCTCCCATCTTCCTCCTGATGTTTAAACAACCAAACTAGAGTGTGAAAATTTGAGGAAACATGAAAGTACATTTCAACGAAGCTAATTCTCATTTTAAAGTTTCATAAAAGTACAATTTTTTTTTTTTGCTTTTCAATTATAAAATAAAAAGTCTATTGTTCGAGCTATAAATAAATTTTTACATACAAATTCAACTATATATGATTAAATAAATTAACTTCTTAACCATAAAGCTGTTATTCCAATAAATAAAATAATTGAATATTTTAATTTTTTTTGTAGTAAAATTTCTAAAGAAAAGGAAAAAGAAGAGATAAATTATTATGTGGCATATAGAGTCACATAGCAACACCATTTATTTTAATGTTTTAAATGCCATGTTAGGTTCTATTAATAGCACATTAAAGAAATACTCAAATGCATAAAATTGAAAAATATAACCCTTAAACACATGTTTTATAAATTGTGACCCTATTTAGCAAAAGGCATTCAAATATAGACCCTTGTGTCGCATTTTCCCTCTTATTTTATTATCTATTAAAAAGTAATCAATTAAACATAATTAACATGTTTTTTTTATTCTATTATGTTTTTCTTTTATTTTTAAAGCATTGATTATTCTATTCCAATTTGCACAGATGAAATTAAACAAAAATGGGTGGACAAGGCAAAAGAACTACTCCCCATTTCTATATAATAAAAATTATTGGAAAAAGTAACCAAAGTATATGTCATAGTAAATCAAATTAAAAATATCTAAAATACAATGGGAACATTTATCTAATCAATATCAATTGAGATTGTATACATTGGAAAATTTAAATAGAATTCAAATTTTATTTATAATTTTATCACATTTACCATTTATAATATATCTCTCAATTTTCATTATCAATATTATTGTGCATTTATTATAATTCGATTGCATTGGATTATTACCTCTTTTAGTGTCATTAATAACTATATCCATATATATTAGGCAAATAAATTGGACTATACATGCCTCATTATACTTTTATACACAAATCTAAAATTTTAGTTTTACCATTACATTTATTTACATTTTGCAATTTATTTCTCTATATATTCCAATATTCATTATCTTATGTACTCAATGTCTATTTTTTAATCGAATAGCTTATATTAGTGTAAGCAATAGTGATTGACTTTTCTCTTTTCGTAATGTTGTGACTGATTTTATAATGTATTTTTTTTTTCAATTAAAAAGCATTTATGGTGAAAAAAATTAAATGACATTTATTATTGATCAAGTCTATCTATCTCATTGTTTGTTTACACTTATACCATCAGTCAAAACTAATTATATATAAAGAATATGGGTTATCAACTATTTTATTATATATTCAGCTGTCTATATAATAAATGCAATACTCTTCATTTAAGTTTTCAGTATAATACATCAATAGACGATCTAGATCTAAATCTTTTTCATTTATTATTATAACAGTGTCCAAATCTATTACCATAATTTTAGTACTATTGTTTAAATCTTTTTATTTATTTCATGGCACGTAAATTTATTAATTGAGCTAATTAGATAATAAATATGAATGAATTCCCACAAGGAATATAAACTCTTAATTTTTTTTAACTTAACCTTGGCATCTTAGCAAGTCTTTTAATATAACATAACTTTATCAAGGAAAATTTACTATATAATAAGTCTTGTTTTTTACACATTTATGCTCGATTTTAGTACGATTTTGTCACCCATTTGTTGTTATTTTTCTTTAATTTCTACATTCAAATATTTTATTATTCTTAATCAATTTACTATAATTGATTTTTTATAGTGTATGCATTTGAAATAGTCAACTGGAAGATTCGTTATTAATGTAATAGACATTGTTGCATTTATACATTTAAACAAACTCTCAATTAATACAATTTTTTTTCCAATCCCAATTTATACTTCATTCTTAGGTTTTTTGTATATTAAACAATGCCTCAACTTTTAAACATTGAGTGAATATCCTTATACATATTTGTTAAGTCGTTAGACTAAGTTTAAAAATTTGTAATACTAATAGTGATTGAACACTAAGTATTTATTTGAGCATACCCATGGTGGATACGTCATTGGCTAGTTAATAATTATTTAAATTCATTATTTCATGACAAATATGATAAAAGTGGCTTAAACTTTGAATTATAAATGTTTTATTAATGCTTAATGAATGACATCATATCCTAACTATTTTTTACTTTAAATAATGGAGATTGGTTGCGACAATATTAAGACGGAGAATCTGAATTCATTAACCTTTTTCCACTGATTGCAAGTTAAGATGTCGGATGGAAATAGTCAGCATGAAATATAATTAAAAGAATGAACGGAAAGCCCATTAATTATGTTCCTTAGTCATTCAAGGGATAAGCATAAAGAGGCCCATATAACGAGGAACATATTTCCAGGTAGACTCATGTCAGTCATCCCCACGACCTACATCATACAATATCATTTTATTTTTATCCCTTGTTATTTTTTTTTCCCATCCAGAGACCAAGAAAATAAATAAAATTATCGTGACTATGGCTACATGCCTTGTTTTATGCTAGTTCTAGAGGAAGCAAACGCAATTGCTGAATGCCTCCAAAAATGCCTTAATGGGTGTCCAATTATATTCAATTGTCCAGAATATTGTAGAATTAAATGTGGCATCCCTACTCCTCCCGGTGATAGTTCTAATAATCCACTAAGTAAAGCCAGTATTTTGCATTCTAGGTTTTATCGTCATTTATTGTGATGATTCAAAGATAAAATCAAGTTTGACCTTATCATTGTTTATCATATGGTACTGTAAAAATGTTTTTCCGTTATAGTATTAGGTTTTCGCCTAAATTTACCTTGCTTTTATTTTTTGTGATAAATTATAGGATAAATGGAAGCGTACACAAGCATGATGTGAGTTCTTTACTTGAGAAGATGTGTTGTGCTTTATAAGTCTTCAGTTTCTACTATGGGAATTTACCTTGTATCTTTGGATTTTGATGTATTCAAGTCATAAAAATGTATGAAGTATGGTAAAGATAATATAAATAACTGATTCTAACTTGAGTGTCAATGTTTTTTCATTGTTTTTTTTATTCCCAAATAGAGTGTATTATATAATCTAATCAAACAATTTATGGTTTAAGAATCATAATTGTATCTGTCGTAATTGTGCATAATGTGCCAAGACACCTTTTAATATATTTATGAATATTATTAATTAAAGGCAAGTATTTATCGTATTTGTATACTTTTCTGCTCATATATATTTTATAATAAAATTCTGTAGATAAATTAGAAACTGTCTCGAATAATAATGAGGTATATTATTAGTGGGAATTCCAAGACATGGTGTGATTTTGGAATGACAAGAACAATAGACATGTAACTAACTGAGATATATGAAGAAAGAAGGCAAACACTCAGAGGCAAAACAAATGGGGATATTAGTAAAAATCTAAGAATTTTTTTTGTGTGCGAATGTTTGCTCTATTTTTTTTTATAAGAGCAAAGCAATGCATGTCTCCTAATCAATAAAGGATATGGTCTTTTTATCCTATTATGATATCATCTTATGACAATAAAAAATGTTCTCATTCATGTTTTTCTTTATGCCATGATATTACATCTAAGCTATGTAGAAAGCATGCTTCAAGCAACAAATGACTGAGTATTGGGAAGTACCCTCTTACAATCCACTAATGCAAACATTAAGGCATCAAGCCTCTATTACACATGATACAATCACTACTTAAGCATGATCGATTATTTTATCATTGTTGACTAGTAAGAGCATCTGCTCCTAGGAGCATGATGATAAATCAATCTCACTTTCCACAGACTAATAGTGAGCAATGTCTCCAAGTACATGGTGATGAGACAATTGATTATTCAACTACTCTTCTGATGGAGTATTTGTAATCTAAACTTTCCTAGTAACTTATGTCAGCCCTATGGACAATAAAAATCAGAACTCTTAATGTCAAGTAATGAATACGACTATCGTTGCTTAAGCGCGATCAAATACTTCTCTAATTTGGTCATTTAAATTATCATTGGCAAGCAAAAGCCTTACTACAAAAGCATTATATTCTCTAAGAGGTCCCTTAGATCATTGAGTCTAAACAAGCTCATGTTCATGAAAGTTTTATAAGATTTAAGCAAGCTTCATACCTATGCAAATTTCTATAAGGGGTCCCTTAGATCGTTGAATTTAAGTAAGCCTCATATTCGTGATAACGTCACAGAAGACCACTTTAGATCATATGAATCTAAATAGCCATACGATGCTAATATGCAAAACGACCTATTAGAGGTCATATCAATTATAATCATAATATCTGGTACATCATTGCTACTTAGGAAGAGCATAGTCTTTTAGGTGCGTGATGATACAACTATAACATGCTAACTGGTGGAAGCGTTGCCTCATAGGCACATAACAATACAATGTCACACCTAACATGGTGTAAAGTACTACTTTGACAACATGTCATGAATGATTAAGTATTGAGAAATGTCCTTTGGACCAATCAAACTCAATTACTCAGGTGTCAAGTCTACAAGATACATAATACTATCGTTGCTTAAAGCATAATCGATCAATTACTCTAAATGCCCATCATATTGTTGCTAGTAAGTAAGAGCACTGCTTCAATGCACAACATAATAGTTGTATTAACTTTCATTACTCCATGAATCGCTATTGCTAAGTGGAAGCATTGCTTCCTAAGTGCAAGCACATACTACATATAGCTTAAGTGGCATTTTGATGTTCATTGACGTGAACAAATAAGAAACTCATATTCATGCAAGTTTTACAAGAGGTCTCTTAGATTATTGACTTTATGCAGCTCCATTATCATGCTTCTTTACACAAATGCGACTAGATTGAGCTTTACTTCTGGTCCATAGTTGTTATTACAAAGGAATTTCTTGGTAATTATATTTGATGCTCAGACATAGCAACCATACCGCGCCATGAGATGAATGCTACAATTATTACATAGCAAACATTGCTTAAAAAAAGCTATAAATAGTCTCCACTAGTGCTGAAGCTTATCATGATATAACATGAAGAGTGGTAAGCAATCATCAAATAGCTACTAAGTAGTGAATTGTGTTGGAGTCGAGATGACATGCTCCTCTTAAAGCACTTCAGCTTTCTCAAAGATAAAATAGATATGATAGACAATGATTGGGGGAGGAAAGTCTATAATATGTGAAGTATTTTGAAACATAGCACAGTGCATCATCGTCTTATGATATGAATAGTTGAATGTAACGATATAACAATATTGGTACCCTACATCAAATTTGGGAGCTCTCTTCACTCTTGAAATGGTTAAAGTTCATTATGTCATTACTATACCATTAGGAGAGTGCATAGAGGTAATCTCTATAATATTTATGTATAAACCTTTACTGTGCACCCTTAAAATATTTGTTAAATATGGTAGCAACGACTACGTACGATTACTACCACTTTAAGGAGGAGAAATACAGTCATATATATTTAAAAAAAAAGGAAGAAGACATATGCATACGTGATGAAAGGGGATGCTGCTTGCGAATTCAAATCGACAACATGAGAAATACATAACAACCGTATCAGCATATGAATTAAACATATCAAGAATTAAACATTCAAAGTAATGATATGCAATAACTAAGAAGAAAGCAATAAGTGAACTATACTTGCCTAGGGGGCATTAAATAGTCAAGAGTGTCTCCTCTTGTAGTAGTAGAGTCTCATAGTCATTCACCAAATGATCGGGTGCACAAGATAAGAAAGAGTCCCCTCTTACAGTGGTGCGGTTCCAAGATCGTTGCATGGGTGAATGAAACACAGATGATTGATGAGTCTTCTCTCATGGTGGTGCAATGCCAAGGTAACCATGTGAGGAATGGAACATAAACATAATGTGCGGTTCTACGATTGTCATGTGAGGCTTAGGACAGAAACGGTTGAGAGTACCATCATACAATGTGCAGTCCTAAGATTACCATCTATGCGGTTAGAACATGGATGGTGAGGAACATCCTCTCTAAAATCATGAGGCACTATAGTCATTAGGTGAATGAATGGAACACATGATAACTAGAAGTATTTACCCCCATAATTATCAAAGAGTTGAGTACTTCTATTGCACATGTTCATGAATCAATAATGTCTAATGATGTTAATATTATCTTAATGAAGCAATTCATAAATCAAGAAGCAAGAAAGTCAAGAAGATACATGTTGAAAAGCACATAAGCCAAATATCAAGACTAGCAAGCTCATTAAAGCTATCAAAATTGCCAAGAGCATGTAGATCATTATGACTATTAATGTTATCTAGATTAATAAAGAGAATACATGATTATCAAAGGTATCAAGACTATCTAGAGTATCAAAATTATCATCGACTTCAAAATTATTAAGATTTTGTATGAAATAAAAAGGAGAATTATCCTATTCCCCATCTAGAAAAATAAACTAACTTTTGATGGAAAGGCAACGGATGTAAGTTATCATCTTTGCATTCTATGAAGATAAGTGAGTAAAGAATGAAATCCTTAAAAAAGAAAAGAAGAAAAAAAGGGGGGCCTAATCGGTAGATGTGTAAGTTTGTATAATCGTAATAAATGAGTGCATCTCATGTTAAATATTACATGCAGATTCTTGTCAACACAATGCAATGGCTAGTTTGACTAGCGACTAGATCAAAAGATCATTAATGGAAAATCACAAGATTGTGTCGTCACTCTTTTACTATAGTTGAAAATAGAAATTCTTGTAGAGAGAGGACAAAGAAAATTGGGTTATCGAAGAAAGTAATTCTGGCTTAAGAAGAAAAATATATATACTGATTTCACGCAAGAATCGTAATTACTCTCCTCCAAGGAAGGCTTCCCATGAATAATTTCTTATAGGAAGACAAATTTATTCATTTTCTCCAAAAGTATTTTAGCAAGGAATGAACTACTTCATGAATCCAAATATCACTGGTGGATGAAGTTTGTTGTTGTTACCTATGTAAATGTTGGTTTTAGTCAAGTTTCATTGCTCAAAGTGTTGACAAGTCTAATGTGCGAGAGGTAGAGTTTTTAAAATTAGAGACTCTGAAGAAGAAGAAGAAGAAGAAGAAGAAGAAGAAGAGAACAGAATGAGAAAGAGAGTGGGGAATAGCTAGAGAATGTTATTGGTATATGTTGCATCTTGCACCCCTCGCCACACTTGGGCTAGCTATCGCACTCTTCAATTATTAATATAACCGATCTGCATCAAGAATTGAAATTTATTAGCAAAGAAAAGAAAAGACAAGTATGTTGACTCAAAGATTTTATTGAAGTATAAGTTGGGCAAAGAACGTAATTATATGTTTTGCTATGTTTTAAAAGGGAAAAAAAAAAGAGGAAAAGGAAGAAAGCAAGTCTAGGAGAAAAAGCCCACAAATGTTGAGAGTAGTAGACAACCCATTCTTTTGGTACTATCTTTTTATCTATAATATTATTTGTATATCCTGTATCTATAAGTACTTCTATTTCTAAGATTTCAGTTTCTACTATAAATTTACTTTTATTCTCATATTAGTAATTTGTAATCCTAGTTTTTCATCTACTTCTCTATTTATGTAAGTCTTAACCATCTTTTCTTCTATCTTATTTTTTTCTAAGAAAATTTTATCCTCCTGTATTAGTGTATTTTTATCTTTGTAATCTTTTTTGCATTTCTTCTAATCTATCTACTCTTTCTTCTATTCTTAGTATCCTTATTTGTAGTAAGTCTGAATTTCTATTCCATCTGTTGTAACTACTGGTTTTTTGTAATTCATATTTTTCTCCTTGTAGGTCTAAACATTTTTTACAGCTTTCATCTTGACATTTTTTACATTTAAATCTAATCGTAATATGGGGATATCCAAAACAATATTTACATGGGTGGTCATCTTATCCTGGCTTATGTATCCAATTATGTTCGCAACTTGGTGTTTGTATTTCTATATATCCTCCTGCTTCCTCATTGTCTGTAAGATTTAATCCATCTAATTCATCAATTATGTCTAGCATTTCATTTGTATTTCTATATCTGGAGTTTTCTTTTTCTAGTAAATCTGTAACAAAAGGTGTTTCTATTTCATCACTACTAGTCTCTTTAACATCTTCTTCTAACACATTCTCTTCTACCGCAACTATACTATATTCTGTCTCTGTTTCACTCATTTGGTCATCTATAGCTAGTAAGTCTTCTTCTAAATAGTTTACAATCATGGCTCTTTTGTCATGCAGATTGTGTCTCTTATAATAGTCTCTAGACAAGTGTCCTTCCTCACCGCAAACAAATCAAGTTAATTTATTTTTGTAAGTCCTCCTTTTGTTGTATTTTCTAACATGTCTTTCTTCATCTAAACATGGCATTCTATCATCACTCTGCTTTTTGTAATATCTTTATTTTGGGTTTGTAATTTTATTTGGATTTTCTAGGTCTGTAACTTTCCCTATCTTCTCTATTTCTTCTGTTTCTGTTAATTCTTCTTGGTTTTGTTCTTCTTTTTGATCCGTAACTTTTTCCTCCGTATATCTATGGTGTGTAAATCTATTCACAGTAACTATATTCTCCTTTGAGTTGTCTTGTAATTTGTATATTTGTGCATTTTTCAACTAAAAATCCAACTATGTACTGTATCCTTGTCCCCAAATTATTTAGTTTAAGAGTATTGATTATTTTTGGTTCTACGTTTTCCTTAAAGGTTTTATATATTTCTTGTCCTAAAGCTCCTAGTAATTTTATGAGTACTTTATAGCAACAATTGGTTTGTAGTAACATCCTACTAAATTACAGTAATAAAAGAAATCATTTAAGTAAAGCTTTATGTATTTCCAATTTCTAATCTGTAATTGTTCTAAAAATCTCATTGCATCAATTTAGTCTCTTTGGGTATGGTCTATATTAGGCTGAGTAGAAAGTAGTAAGTATGTAACTTTGTTCGTAAAATTGTAAGGATTGGCCCTTAATTCTATATCAGCAGCAAAGTCTTATGGCTATCACCTTTTATATTCTTCTCACATTGCTCTTGTGCTTTCTCCTAAGAACTTTTTTAAGTAATTGTACGTAGCAGTAGCTTCTCTAGGTATATTACTAGTTTCTCATTCTCTAGTAACTAACTGTCCCCAATATCCAATAATTTGTGGCCATCTTTGTACATCATGTGCAGGTATATTCAGTATTCTTCCATGGTCTATTAAGTCTTTAGGCTATATTTCTAAAGGTAATCTTCTTCCTAATGGTGTCTTATCTTGGCTAGTTTCTCTGTAAGTTGAGTATGGTTGCTTTAGAAGTTGTCCTATGACATTTTTATGTCTTTTTGAAAAGATTTGTCCTCTATGTGGTCTGGGTGATGATAGTGTTATATTTAGTGATGGTAAAGGAGGTGCTGATGGTGAACGCGTAGTTTCCATTAAGTTTATAATTTGCTGTAATTTTCTACTATTTTTAAATTCCTCTGCTTCTTTTGTAATTTCTTCTATGGTCTTTATTTCTTGAGAATCTAACAGTGGTAGTGAGTCTATAGGTGATTCTATTCTTAGTAATTCTCATACAGTTTGATTCCTCATAGACAACAATCAATGAGCACAGTCCATTGTGATCTTTATGCAAGAGTCTATACCCCTGCATAACTCTGTTGCAACTTCTCACCAGTTCTTAATTGACCATCGGTTTTCAAAATCTCCCCTATCAACTATCTACTTGTCCTTACCATGCACTCTATGGGGATCCAAGCACCTATAACTACCGCATTATGCCGAAATTGCAACCAGACTCGCAACCTAGTCTAGGGGTGCCACTCTTGAAGTAAACGACCAAGCAGCAACCACTACTCAATTAGGTTGGGTATAAATTCTTAATCCAGTTATATTCCATCCTAGTAAGCAACATGCAATTACAACGTACCTATTGGTCAACCTAAGCTTGTGATCTATTTCCAAGTCAAAGTCCAATAACTGTTCATAATTGAGATTAAAATCAGTTTATGACTAACTACCTCTAATCCATTTATCTTGTTTGTTATACCTAAGTTATATAGACTTAGTCATTTTGTCATAAAGTCATGTCTAGAAAGTTAATTATGTCTAAGGAAGAAATTGGAACAAGTTTTATTTAATTTGGACAAGGAATGGAGGAGGAAAGAATTCCAAGAGAAGCACAACGGGTTCATAGTTGGATGTAAGCCATTGTGTTTCTTCGCACCTCAACATAGAGAAAGGCATAGGGGAAGCACAATGTTGTTTATCCTTCGTTTTTCCTGCGTTTCAAGTGCTTCAGAAGGAAGCACGATGGGAAATACGTCACCGTGTTCTTCCCGTGTTTCCTAGACTGTCTTCAGGTTTTGGTTTACAGTGAGAAGCACGGTAGAAACACGTCCTCATGTTTCCATTATGCTATTCTGGGTTTATGTTTTTCCCTTGTGTTTTTTGAACAGAGAGAAGCACAGTGCGACATATGACATCATGTTCCCCTCATGTTGTCCTTTATTTTACTTTTCCTTTATGTTTTAGAGGCGAGATAGATAGAGCACGGTGAGAAACATAGTGTTTGTGTTTCCATCATGCTCTTCTGGGTTTGGTGTATTGCTTTTAAACTTCATTTTTCGTCAAAAACAAGCTTTGGAACCTAGTTATGGTGATCTAAAAGGTATTAGATGTCCGCGTTACGCCTATACTCAACTATATTCATCTTTAACATGCTAAACATGATATATCCAAGATCAAATCCTAAATCATCCATTTTTTATAGCAAACACTAAGATATCATATTTCCTCGTAAATTTTCTCAAGTTTTCAAGTGAATCCTCCATCTTACTTTTTCTAACAACATTAACGCTACTCCCTATTCATTCCATGATCTTGTTCTAAATTTTAGATGCATAACAACACTCATGCATTCTCAAAGTTTGTTTCCAGTAGAATCCAACCAAAACTTACCCATTTTTCTTCTTTAACCTTTCTAGATTCATCCTATCTCCTTATCATCACATATTCATAACACTTAAATTCGATTTTTGAGTCTTACCTTGTTGTCAAACTTGATTTTCTTGCTTCCTTCACTTCCTATCAACATCCCTATGTTAGAATCTACATCCAAAACACCTTGAACATTGTGTTTTGACACTTGAAATCAGTGCACTTACCTTGTTACAAATTTTCTTGAGATCTTTGTACTCCTCTTTCTCCTAGTTCATCTTCATCATCCACATTTCCTTTCACAAAATGGGTGATCGCAGCTGATTAGTACTAATCATCCCTTAATCTCACTTGATTAACATCCAAATAAGGCTAGAGTCTAGGTTTCTTGCCTTAAGGTTATTGTAGGCTTCGTAAGAAGGCAATAGTAGAAAATAAAGGTGTTTATATAGGGTTAGGGTTTAGGGTTTCTAGGTCTCTCCCTAAAACGCTACATGACACAATCATAGACATCTATTTGTATTAAGCTTTTCTTTTTGTAGATTTTTAATCTAATTCCCATTAGTTATTCATCTTTACATTCTATTTTATCCTAACCAACTATTTAATTTTGTTCGTCCTCTTATTTAATTTTCCTAATTATTTCCGGCTATTTCATTTTAATTTAATTAATTATGGGTAGTGTTTGGATTATTTCAATTATTTTTATTAATGATTAATTTTCAATTGACACCCTTAATTATTGTTTGGATGATTTTTTCATTAAGTATTAAAAAAATATCATATTAAAATTATTATGAAATTCTTATAAATATGTAAGATGTAATATAATTATAATAGTGAGTGAATATTAATAAATAGTTTTAAGATTAACTTAATCGAATTCCCTCCCTTCCCAGGTCGTATAATTCGGTATGATGCATGCCTTTCATATATGGGTAATGGTAGATAGAGATGGGAAGGTTTTATAACTAGAATTAAATGAGAGCAGGAATTTCTTTCCCATTTTCTCAAGCGATAATAGGTCGATTACAAAATTATATAAACTTAGAAATGAATAATCTCCCATTACTTTATTCGAATATACCATATATGGAAATTGTATAAGATGGGTCAATCAGGAGAATAAAATTTTACTTCATGAAGATGGTTGTCGATTAAAAAAGATCTATTCAATATAAATATTGCTTTAAAGGCAAGATCACTTAGAGAAGTATAATGTGACTAATGCTACTAGAGTGGAGCTACAAGTTTGTGCACTATAATATAACTATAAACAGTGGAGTTAGTTGCAGTATTAGAATTTGACTTTTACTTAATGACTTAACCATGACTAGAGAGGTCTTGAAGTCTATGAAACACTTGGCAATATCATCCACAAGTATTGATCAACTTATGCATAAATACAAGTAATGCCTAAAATATTTAAACTCTATTTGTAACATAATGATAAATATTTTATAAAGAAAGGCAAGTTTGTCATTTGTTATAAAAAAGAGGGTTCTATGGTCAACCCTGATAAATGAGATATTATTATCAACCCTCACATTGATGATGGTCAACAAGTCTTTAAAAATAATAAATCTTCAATAAATTACGATAAAGGGAAAAAGTTGTCATATATTGAAAAATAAGAGGGTTTTATGGTCCATCCTTATAAGTTTTATTTATGTGTATTATATGGCAGCATATAATACATGAGGTGTCTTTTCGTTTCCTGTGCTGTTACAAGAATTGAAGGATATTAAATAAGAAGGTTTTATGGTCAAAGTTGAAATACAATTGTATTGTTCATATGATAAAGACTTGATTAAGATTGGCAATAATTTGGATCAATTTTCTTAATTTCTGCAATGAAGGCCGGCATCCCTGAAGAAAAACGCCGCTGGCCTAGGTTTTAAAATTTCCAGCATACTCTGTAATAGATTGTACGCCGTCTCCTGGAGAATCTACGCCGCCGTAGACGGCATAGGATGGGAACAGTAGCATTTTTCTTAACGTTGGGAGAAAAGCTGCCGGCGTTCACTAGGGTTTCTTCCCAACACCAGCATGAAAGCCGCTGGCATAGGTCGAGGATTTGCCGGCGTAGGAAGAAAGAATTGAATTCTGGAAACCAAAGCCTCGACGAAAGCTGCCGGCGTTCATATAAGTTTACCAGTGTATGGTGTAAGCCGGCCAGATCTATAGGTACGCCGCCGCTCGTAAGGCCAGCGTATGACCAAATTTCTGTAAATACGAGACGCGAAAATCATTTTCGACAGAATTTTTCTTTATAATATTTCTCCTTCGTGAGAGAGATTTTTGGAGAGTTTGGAGATATATACTTGAAAATCATCGGAGAATATTTTCTGATCCAAAGTAAGTAATCTTAATCTTTTCATTAGGATTCTTTACAATTTATACAAGTTTCTTAGGGTTTGGTTAAATTTTTATATGAAGGATTTTGGAGAAAAACCCTAGCACGTGTGAGATCAGTAAATTGAATGCGAGACGGGTTTTAGCGAATCAAAATAGTAAGTAAATCTCTTCTATTATGGATTCCAACAAAATACGATCTAAACAATCTTAATATATTGCGAATTAGGTTTTGATGAAAATAATTGATGATTGTAGAGTTTAGTGCGGTTCCTTATTATTCTTGAAGATAATTGTGGAGATTGATCAAAATAGACAGTGCAGATAATGGAGATTTCTTTTCAGGTTATGATTTTTTTGAGAATTCATGTTTGTTGATACATACATATATATATATATTATATATTGTAACAGGACATTTGGAGTTTGTGAAACTGTTGTTGATGTGGATATAGGAATTGTGGAGTTTGGGTTGACTTTGTGTGTTGTCGGTATCAAATTCTGGGATTTGATTTGGATTCCTGAAATTTAGAAAGGTACGACCAATCCATTGTTTGTTGTATGTGCTTGTAGATTAGAATTTTTGTGAATGGATGTAGGAACAGAATTGCATAATGAACTTAATAAATATTCGGTTAATAATTGTTGTCTGGTTGTGGTTGGCTTTGACCAGTAGAGACCTGGCAGACAGTGATACTGGTGAGGCACCCTGATGATCTTAGTGTGATTGTCCCGAGTGGACTCGTGCTAAGAAATGATTCCGGTAGAATTTAGGTGTTCAGGAATTGGGATGTTTGGGGAGTACCCACTCATCCATATATGTATATATGATTATTTTTCAAATCAGTTGGATGTTTTTATAGCAGAGTCTGAGTTACTCTGGGTTCAGGATTTATGTATACTAGATTCTGAACTGTGTTGTTTGCTGAACTAAAATAGATAATAAACTGTTGTATGCATTTAGTTTAGTTGCATTTATTTATACATGTTGTTTGTGCATAATCTTGCTTGAACTGGATTGGATATTATCGTACTGGGCTTCGCCGCTCATTCTATTACATTTAGGTGCAGGTGATGATAATGTGATTTATGATCTTTCGGTTTTGATATCATCTATGAGGATGGGGATGGCGTTAGCGGTCCTGACTACCCTGCTGATGACTAGTTGTTTAGTCATAGATGATATAGGATGGATCTGAGAAGACTTTAATGATTGATTTATATTTTGTTTATTGAAATTTTAAATTGTATTTGGAGATTTCATGTGGTGACAGTTTTAGGGCATGGTTTGACTTGTTGACCTGCAGTTATGTCAACAAGTCTAGTTTGTTGATTATGGGAATTATTTCTTATCATATGATTTATTTTATTGAGGACTACATATTTTTATATACCTTGTGAGTTATACAGGTGATATTCATGTTGTTTATGGAAATTATAGCCTTAGCGTGTTCTATTAAGAGAGACACGTGGCGGGTTGTAATGCCAACAGGTTAGGGCGTTACAGCTTAATTGGTATCAGAGCAATAGGTTATGATCTATTAGATTTAAGTTTTGACTCCTTAGGACGGTGAGCAATGATGAGAGGGGTAGAATACATTAGGGTTCTTGATCTTATCTAGATTAGTGTGATTTTCATCCTATAGTTATAGAGTTTTGATCCTTAAGTTGGATTACCCTTTTATTTTGTGGAGATATGTTTGTTTGTGTTAGTAAGATCATATCTTGTAGTCCCATAGTGTTTAGATCCTTTTGGATGGTTATACCTTAAGATATCTAGCATCATTACCTAAGATAGGGAGAAGAGGTCGATCTTTTATCAAGACAAATCAACAGTTCAAGGTATAAAAAAAAAAAGGAAGTATAGTAGATATTATGGACCGTTTGATATCAAGGATTTTAAGTGGCTTAAGAATGCCTACTTTTCAAGTGTCAAGGTTGGGCATTGACAGGTTTTGGAAAAAAAAATGTTGTTCCTTAGGTATTCTTTTTCAAGTGTGGACAATATGGATATCGAGCCAAAAGAATGAAAAGAGCCTAAAACAAGTGCTTCTTAGGATTGTGATACAGGTGCAAGTTTTAAAGCATTTGAGAAGTTTGTCGTTTTGTTATGAGAAGGCAGTTAAGAGTTTGCTTGTAGATACCTTTAGGATATGGAGCAATGTTGACTTGGATTTGCAAGGAATTTGGATATAAAAATGGAAGGTGACATTTTACCTGCGAATATTATAGTAATGGATATGATAGGAGTAGACTGGTTGAGGAAACATAATGTTGTATTTGGATCTAGTTGTGCAATTTAGTTTATCGATGGAGATCATTTTGTGCATAAGCTTGAAGTGCAAGGACCTTCAATGTTGCTTACATATGAGTTATAGGAAAAGTCAGTTTTACAGTTTTGACAATAGGAGATGAATTAAAGACTGATCCTACAAGGATACAAATCGTGAGAGAATATCTTGATTTAATTCCAGAAGATTTACTAAGGTTACCGCTTGAAAAAGAGATAGAGTTTTGTATTGATCTAGTGTCAGATACCTTATCTAAGTCTAAAGTACTGTATCGTATGGCTCCGACGGAATTGGAGGAATTAAAAGTTCAACAGGAGGACTTGCTTAAGAAGAAGTTCTTTAGACCAATCGTATCACCTTGAGGTGTTCTAGTGAGTTTGTGAAAAAGAAAGATGGGAGCATGAGGTTATGTATAGATTATAAAGAGTTAAACCAGGTAACGATTATGAATAAGTACTCGTTGCTTAAGATAGATGATTTGTTTGATCAGCTGGCAGGAGTGCAAGTATTTTCTAAGATCGATTTGAGGTCAGGATATCACTAGCTGCGGATTTAAGCTGACGATATTTTCAAAGATAGTTTTCAGGACCAGATACGGGCATTATGAATTCGTGGTTATGCCTTTCGATCTTACAAATGCCCCAGTTATATTTATGGATCTTATGAAAAGGGTCTTTAAAGAGTAAATGAATTCGGTTGTAATAGTGTATATTGATGATGTTTTCATGTAGTCAAAGATTAAAAGAGAACCTGAAGAACATTTGAGATTAGTTTTGAGAACGTTACACGACGAAAAGTGGTATGCCAAGTTCACCAAGCATAAGTTTTGTTTGGAGTCAGTGTTTCTCTTAGAACATGTTGTGGACGGAAATGAAATTTCAGTAAATCCTAAAAAGGAGAAAGTTATAAGGGAATGGTCAACTCCTAAGAATGTGTCGGAAATCAGAAGTTCCTATGAACGGCAAGATATTACAAGAGATTTATAAAGATTTCTCCAAGGTTTCTAAATCCTTTAATAAGAATGACTCAAAAGGAAGTGAAGTATGTGTGGGATGATAATTGTGGAAGTAGTTTCCAATAGTTAAAAAGAAAAGTCAGTATTTGCACCGGTGATAGCTTTGCCAATGAGTAGTGAAGAGTACATTATTGGTATTGACACTTCTATATAAGATCTGGATTGTGTTTTGATGCAAGGTGGTAAAGTTATAGCATATGCATCTAGATAGTTAAATCCTTATGAAAAGAATTGACTCACTCATGACATAGAACTGATAGTCATAGATCATACGTTAAAGAGTTGGAGACACAAATTACTTGATGAGAAGTGCAAAATCTTCATGAATAACAAGAGCTTGAAATATATTTTCAACCAAAGAGATCTGAATATGAGACAAAGGTGGTGGTTGGAACTAATAAAAGATTTTGATGCAGATATACAATATCACTTTGGAAAAACGAATGTTGTGGTAGAAGCTGAGTAGGAAGAGGAATGAGAATTTAGTTGATTTGGTCACCTTAGAGTGATATTTGTTAGATGACATGAGAAAGATCATGTTAAAGAGTAGAGAAAAAAATATTGAGATAACCAATATAAATTAGAAAACGGTTAAATCCTATGAAGATATGAATGTGCATGAGGAATGGCCATTACAAGAAGGAAATATGATCTTAGTGAGTTACGAGAAATCTATGGATGGTGAACAATGATGACATCTACACTAATCTATGATGATAAATTTTGGGATGATTCTTAAAGAAAATCTATAAGAAGATATAAATTGTTATATAAAAAGCAATACAAGTTTTGGAAGACAATTGGAAAAATACGATAAAAGTTGTGGATTGTCTACGGTGTTTAACAGGGGTTATAAAACTAACTAGCAGATACGTAGATGCTATGATCATATGGAATAACAAAGCAATGTAAGGTTTGATCATTAGAGTTAGAGTTGAAAAATCTTAAATTCAATGATTTGAGTTTTCGGATTTTTAATTGAAGGATTATAAGGTGACTATGTCCTAACGAAGTTTCGATGGAAATTATGGTAATTAGAGGTAATGTATAATGGTTCAATTGTGTTAATGAGTTGGATTGAGTTTTCTACAGTGCAATCTACATTTTGAAGGATGTAATGATTGATTTATGAATTAAGATAAAGTATAATCAAAGAAGATCTTTTGTTGAGAAGTAGATTTAATAGTTATATAAGGATATCAAATCCAAGTGAAGAACAATCACTTAATATTGGGCTAATGAATGGATTTGTATGGTGAAACCTGGAGACAAAGTGCATTAGTAATCTAAATATCAAAGAATTATTAGAACGTTAGGAGTAATGATGTCAAAGGAAGAGTTAGAAGTCATTTGATGATTTTAAATGTTTACTTAAGGACATAAGTATTAATTTTAAACTTCATGTATATATTGATGCAAAATATAAGAAAATATATTGGAGATTGAGAAAACATATTGGAAGAAGTATGGTTAGTTAATGAGCATTTTGAGATTAGATGAATGATATGCAAGTGATGTGAATTATTTTTGATATGGAACAATAAGGATAAAAACTTAGTTGAATCAATGGAAGTACAAGTAACATAGTGACATTTGGAGCTCTAGGTTAATGTAAGATTTGATTTTTGGAATTTAAATTGGGAACTATAGTTATGAGATTTTCAGCTTTCTAAACATCGCTCGAGGAAACTGAATCGGAGATTTAATACAATGAGGTCGAGGCAAAATTTCTTGATGAATATTATTAATAAGTTTAAGTTATAGTCAAGAGGTATTATGAAGTAACGGAGGAAGTGAATCAAAATTTAGTGGTGAAAATTAAGAATTTAAGAGACGTCAATGAAATTATATTCTAGCTATCAGATATGAGTATGAAGATGGGTTAATATGGTATAAAGAATCAGAAACAAGAAGAAAAAAAGTAACACAAAACTAATGGATGCATGGATAAGAAGGAAATAGTGATTTAGGTAACTTCCAAGGACGAAAGTTTCTTTTAGGAGGGGAGAAATGTAACATAATGATAAATATTTTATAAAGAAGGGCAAGTTTGTCATTTGTTATAAAATAAGAGGGTTCTATGGTCAATCCTGATAAATGAGATATTATTATCAACCCTCACATTGATGATGGTCAACAAGTCTTTAAAAATAATAAATCTTCAATAAATTACGATAAAGGGAAAAAGTTGTCATATATTGAAAAATAAGAGGGTTTTATGGTCCATCCTTATAAGTTTTATTTATGTGTATTATATGGCAGGCATATAATACATGAGGTGTCTTTTCGTTTCCTGTGCTGTTACAAGAATTGAAGGATATTAAATAAGAAGGTTTTATGGTCAAAGTTGAAATACAATTGTATTGTGTTCATATGATAAAGACTTGATTAAGATTGGCAATAATTTGGATCAATTTTCTTAATTTCTGCAATGAAGGCCGGTATCCCTGAAGAAAAACGCCGCCGGCCTAGGTTTTAAAATTTCCAGTGTACTCTGTAACAGACTGTACGCCGTCTCCTGGAGAATCTACGCCGCCGGTGTATAGACGGCGTAGGATGGGAACAGTAGCATTTTTCTTAACGCTGGGAGAAAAGCTGCCGGCGTTCACTAGGGTTTCTTCCTAACACCGGCATGAAAGCCGCCGGCGTAGGTCGAGGATTTGCCGGCGTAGGAAGAAAGAATTGAATTGTGGGAAACTAAAGCCTCGACGAAAGCTGCCGGCGTTCATATAAGTTTACCAGCGTATGGTGTAAGCCGGCTAGATCTGCAGGTACGCCGCCGCGTGTAGGGCCGGCGTATGACCAAATTTCTGTAAATACGAGACGCGAAAATCATTTTCGACAGAATTTTTCTTTATAATATTTCTCCTTCGCGAGAGAGATTTTTGGAGAGTTCTTGGAGATATATGCTTGGAAAATCATCTGGAGAATATTTTTTGATCCAAAGTAAGTAATCTTAATCTTTTCATTAGGATTCTTTACAATTTATACAAGTTTCTTAGGGTTTGGTTAAATTTTTATATGAAGGATTTTGGAGAAAAACCCTAGCACGTGTGAGATCAGTAAATTGGTGAATGCGAGACGGGTTTTAGCGAATCAAAATAGTAAGTAAATCTCTTCTATTATGGATTCCAACAAAATACGATCTAAACAATCTTAATATATTTCGAATTAGGGTTTTGATGAAAATAATTGATGATTGTAGAGTTTAGTGCGGTTCCTTATCATTCTTGAAGATAATTGTGGAGATTGATCAAAATAGACAGTGCAGATAATGGAGATTTCTTTTCAGGTTAGGATTTTTTTGAGAATTCATGTTTGTTAAGATATTGCGATCATGTTTGTTGATATATATTTATATATATATATATTGTAACAGGACATTTGGAGTTTGTGAAACTGTTGTTGATGTGGATATAGGAATTGGTGGAGTTTGGGTTGACTTTGTGTGTTGTCGGTATCAAATTCTGGGGATTTGATTTGGATTCCTGAAATTTAGAAAGGTACGAACAATCCATTGTTTGTTGTATGTGCTTGTAGATTAGAATTTTTGTGAATGGATGTAGGAACAGAATTGCATAATGAACTTAATAAATATTTGGTTTAATAATTGTCTATCTGGTTGTGGTTGGCTTTGACCAGTAGAGACCTGGCAGACAGTGATACTGGTGAGGCACCCTGATGATCTTAGTGTGAGGTTGTCCCGAGTGGACTCGTGCTAAGAAATGATTCCGGTAGAATTTAGGTGTTCAGGAATTGGGATGTTTGGGGAGTACCCACTCATCCATATATGTATATATGATTATTTATTTTCAAATCAGTTGGTTGTTTTTATAGCAGAGTCTGAGTTACTCTGGGTTCAGGATTTATGTATACTAGATTCTGAACTGTGTTGCTTTGCTGAACTAAAATAGATAATAAATTGTTGTATGCATTTAGTTTAGTTGCATTTATTTATACATGTTGTTTGTGCATAATCTTGCTTGAACTGGATTGGATATTATCGTACTGGGCTTTGCCGCTCATTCTATTACATTTCAGGTGCAGGTGATGATAATGTGATTTATGATCTTTCGGGTTTTGATATCATCTATGAGGATGGGGATGGCGTTAGCGATCCTGACTACCTTGCTGATGACTAGTTGTTTAGTCATAGATGATATAGGATGGATCTGAGAAGACTTTAATGATTGATTTATATTTTGTTTATTGAAATTTTAAATTGTATTTGGAGATTTTATGTGGTGACAGTTTTAGGGCATGGTTTGACTTGTTGAACTACAGTTATATCAACAAGGTCTAGTTTGTTGATTATGGGAATTATATTCTTATCATATGAATTATTTTATTGAGGACTATATATTTTTATATATACCTGAGAGTTATACAGGTGATATTCGTGTTTTTTGTGGAAATTATAGCCTTAGCGTGTTCTATTAAGAGAGAACACGTGGCGGGTTGTAATGCCAATAGGTTAGGGCATTACACTATTCTTATAATTTTGGTTAGGGGCAAAATGTAGATGGTGGATATGTGGTTTTCTTAAAGGGCCCTATGGATTTGAAAGGTCAGAGAGTGGTGGTTTGACTTCTGCTAGCGGCCGTGATGAGAGTTATAGCCAAATCTTGATATCATCGACAAGGGTTCAGGGCATTTCATATACACATCCTTATGTGGAGTTGGCCAGTCAGGTCTATCCGTGCCCAGTGGATAACTATCCTTCTAATGGCCTAGAGAAGGGGGCCATCATCCTTTTATGTACGAAGATGAACCGAGGTGACGGTCCCGATAGGATTCGTTGTAAGCTCTCCAGGGAGGAGGTCAACGCCATATTCGAGGAGGAGATACGTGGTGCTCTATAAGACTGGGAGATCCCTATGCTCAAGAAGTCGGATTGAGTATACCTCTTTGGTGGCCATCGATTTGCCTTGTATAAGAAGGCTTTTAAGTTCGGCTTAAGGATGCCTTTTCAAAAGGAATTTTTCGACTACCATTGGTTGTGGCCAACTCAACTATTGCCCAATGCCTAGTAGATATTGGTGGCTTTTGAAGCCATCTGTCTTAGTGCTATGGTGTGTTCTATCCTGATCTTTTTCCGCAATTTTTTCTGTACAAAAAAATCAAAAGAGGGGTGGTGATATGTTGTCAAGCAACTTAAGCATCCTTAGCTCTTCACCGGCCTCACCAACTCAAATAGGTTTGATTGGAAATTCGAGTTCTAGATAGTTAGGTTGGAGAAAGGCGTGCAATGGGGTTTCGACTTCTGGGTAGAGTGCTCAAAACCCATCTGTCATTCAAAGCCCCAAATATTGATGGCGTATGATGCTAAAGGGTTGATGGAGTTGAAGGGTACTTTTGGAGTGCAAGGTAGGAGGCCTTATGATGCCGCGCTTGTGGTGAAGAATTTTTTGAATAGGAAGCCAATTACTGGTGGAGGTGAGGCTTGATTCTTCGTTTAATCGGCCCCTCTCTCTCTCTTCCTTCCCCTTCCCCCTCTTCCCAAACACATCACCTATTGAGTTGAGCTCTGAAAGAGGGCGTTGTGAGGATGAGTCAAGATTTCTGAGCTCTTAAGCTCGACTGGGTAGGTGTTTTGTTCATTGTTGCTAATTGATTTTTTTTTTTCTATCTTTTTTAGAGCCGGAGATGCTTATGGTGGACATGGGTGATGTTCCTTCTAGCTCATCAAAGAAACAAAAGAGGGCTTTAATGAAGAAGAAGGCAGTAGGCGAGAAGCACCCAATTCAGGGCGAACATCGGGCTTCGAGGTCAGTACATCAGTGGTTGATTTGGATGGGTAAAACTAGGAGGTGTTGGTGTCGAAGTCAGAAATGTGGCTGCTAAGGCTATGGGTACTGCTAGTGGGGTTAGAGGCATTGCTATTGAGATTGGAGATGTTGCCATTAAGGTTGGTAGTGGTGAGCCTAATGTCATTTTGGTGAGCTTGCCTCATTTCCCTCAATCTCGAGAGAAGCAAGGTTCGGCTTAACTTTCTCCTATGCCAGCTTGAGCTCATAGTGTGCCTTCACTTGCAATAGAGGCCGCTAGAAGTAGCAATAGTGGCTCGGGTGGTCAAGTTATAATTAGGGGTCATAGGAGTCAACCCAGGAGGGGTGTCACTGGTGGCCCAATTGACTTCATCAAAGGGAAGGCCCTATAATGGAGCGATGTGGCCGTGGAATAGAGGAAATAGGTAGCCTTGAGGAAAAGAAGAGGTTGAGGGCCTTTTATGGTGAACTATCCTCAGTGGACTCAGCCATTGACTTCTCGCTACAAAAGACCTCTGAAGTGAGGTTGCTGTTGTCCTCAAGGAGTTTGTTAGTAGCACTAGTTGTTTTTTTATTTATTGAAGCCTCTTCATTGTCTGCTTTTGGGCCCTGGTGACAACTGCTAAAGTTTTTCTAGTACTGAGGGAGAATCGTGGGGTGGTATGTTGTGTTACTTCTTTCGCTTTTTTTTTTTTTTTTTTTACTTTCTGGTTATCATTGGTTCAAGCAGGGCTTGGAGGAGCTCGAGGTGTTGAAGGCGAACTTGGAGAAGGAGCTTGTCGAGGTTAGGGAGAATGAGGTGCAATTAAAGAGCAAGCTAGTTTCTCTAATGGGCAATCACGAAAAGGATGCACACAAAGATGGAAGAAAAGGCCTTGCTAGTCAGGCTGACATGGTTGAGGCGGGGAAGAGGCAATCTCTTGCTGAGACGGTGGTTACTAAGTTTGAGGATAAGTGGAGAGATGTGAGGGAGGAGCGTGGTAACTTTTTTTGCCTATTGATTGATGCCTAACTAGGAATTGCGAGGTAGAAGAGGGACCTTGAGCTCACTACTCTACCTATCAGTAAGCTGAAGGAGAGCTTTCGATCATCTAACCTAGACCGAGAGAAATTGAGAGTAGGATCATTTGATTTGCTTGTTGCATGGTTACTTGTTGTTGGTTATATTTTTATTTCATTTGGTTTTTTGTTGTTATTACAAGGCTGTGTCGCGAATTTGCAAAGTGGTCAGCTTATTCCTAAGGCAACCAAGAAGCGAATTTTGAGCGACCTCTTTAAGAGTAAGGAGTGGAAGGAGACCTAGGTGAAGCTGATCAAAGATACTACAAAGCTGATAAGAAAGGACCTGCTGAAAAGGTATCCTGAATTAGATCTCGGTTTTTTGGCGGCTCATTTAGGGGAAGTTCCAGTAAAGGATTCTGATGAGGAAGAGGCTAATGAGGATGGAGTGAGCGAGGTGGTGTTGATGCTGAAGTTGATGTAGTGGGCATGGGAGAGTAGATTGAGGTTGCTATTATTCCTGTAGGCCAAGGGGGTGTGGTTACCACAATTATTGTAATGCATGGGCCTTCCATTCCTAGTCATTCAACATATGTTCTTCCTTGTCAAACTAATTTTTCTTTCCTATTTAATGTAAACCTTCATTTGTTGCATGCTTGTCTTGGGCATAGTTCAATATCAAAACTCCATTATTTAGACATTTGGAAAATCATATGATTTTCAACATTTCCTTTGTAATGTTTTTCATGGAGCAAAAAGTTCTACTTATTCTAAATCAGTCTTTGAGTTGCTTCATGTTGATGTGTGAGACCCTATCAAGTAAAATCAATCATTGGTGCTAAATACTTTCCTAACTCTAGTTGATGATTATTTTAAGGCTACATGGACTTTTATGCTTATCTATAAAATTCAAGTGTTTGGTGTTCATTAAACTTTCTTTTCCTATGTTTGCAATCATTTTGATTGTTGTCTTAGATTTGTTAGGACAGACAATGGGTTATAATTTTTGTCTAAGGAGTGTCAAGCTTTCTTTCTTGAGAATGGAGTTATTCATGAAAAGACTATGGTGTACACACCCAACAAAATGGTTGTACTGAAAGGAATCATAGGCATCTTTTGCACACTTTTAAAGCTTTGCGAATTCATGCTAATTTGCCTAAGGATTTTTGGAGTGAATGAATTCTCACTGCCTCATATTTGATCAATAGAATGCCTATGGAAAGTTTAGGGTGGAAGACACCATATGAATTACTTTCTGGAAAGGCTCCATCTTATGATCATTTAAGGGTGATGGGATGTTTGTGCTTTGTTGGAAAATAGCCTATTCCACAAGATAAACTTAATCCATGAGGAGTATGATGCTTTTTTCTTAGCTATGTCACTGGTAAGAAGGGGTATAGAGTATTTGATTTATGTCATAGAAAGATTATTGAATCACGACAAGTGATTTTTCATGAGAACTTGTTTCCTTTTCATGAAGCTGCTGTCATCGATTCTTCCAATGTTCCTATTTTTCATCCACACACTTCTCTTAAGTATTCTTTACTTATTGCATCAGACGTCCACACAATTCCTCCACTTCGTTCTAATTCACATTCTTCTGTTACTTCGTTCTGATTCATAGTCTTCTATTGATGAATTTGTACACATAGACACTACTTTCCTTTCTCGTTTTGTTGGAGTCACTTCTCAAAATCCTCTTCTACTATATCATTCTAACAGAGTTAAAAGGGCTCCTAAGTAGCTGGCAAATTTTGCACATATAACACAACATTCTATTGCTAGAGGCACAAAGATAAGCAATACTATCACTAGTTTATATCCTTTACTTGACATATCCACCTTTGCTTCTTATCCTACTGAGTTTGTATCTTCTTAGGCTAATGTTTTAAATACTAGAGAGCCTCAAACTTAGAAGTATCTAATAGTGAAGAGTGGATAGTTGCCATGCAAAAGGAACTTGATCCTTTGGAGGCTAATGAGACTTGGGAATTGACTGAGTTGCCTAAAGAGAAATGTGAAAGGGTGTAAATGGGTTTATAAAATTAAATATAGACTCGATGGTTCAATCGAATGTCATAAAGCATGCTTAGGGGCGAAGGGTTTTACTCAAATTAAAGGGATAGATTTTCATAATACTTTTTCCTCAATGGTAAAACTAGGTACGTTTCGTGTTTTATTTGCTCTAGTCGCTGCTTGTCAATGGTCCTTACATCAAATTGATGTAAATAATGCCTTCTTGCATGGCTATTTAGATGAGGAAGTTTATATGGCTCCACCTCCAGGTTACAATAAAGCTTTGCCAAATCAACTGTGTTGTCTTAAAAGATCTTTGTACGGTCTTTGAAAGGCATCTAGGTAATGGAATCTTGAGATATCTTATTTTATTGTGTCCCTTGGATTCAATCAATCCACTCATGATCATTCTCTCTTATGCATCATGGTTCTTCTGGTTGTGTGTTTATCTTATTGTATGTAGACGATATACTTCTCACTGGATCAGGTGTGATCGCATTGAAGAATTTGTTAAGCATCCTCTTGATACTAAGTTTACTATTAAGGAATTAGGAGTCGCTAGATTTTTCATTGGCCTTAAGTTGTGTTGGACTAATCAAGGCATTCTACTTAATCAACGCAAATTCATCATTGATAATGATGCTGCTTGTCTGGTTCTAAACTATTTTTCTTTCCCTTTACCATAGCAGGTTGCACTTGATTCTGATGCAGAGGGGCTTCTTTCTAATCTTACTTTCTATAGAAGGTTGGTTGGCCAATTGTTGTGTATCACTTCAACTAGGCTTGATATTACTTATGCAATTCATCAGCTTAGTCGATTTCTTTCTCATCTAAGATCTACTCATTTGCAAGCTATTTTTCATCTTCTTCAATATTTGAAGGGCACTTTTGCTTTGGTATTATTTATCCATCCAACAACAATGTAACTCTTGTGAGATTCTTTGATTCTGATTGGGGTTCTATTGGTGCAAACTGGAAATTTGTTTTTGGTTATTGCATATTTTTGGCTGATGCTCTAATTTCTTGCAAATCCAAGAAACAACCAAAGGTCTCTACTTCTACTACTAAAGCCAAACATCATGCTTTAGCTTTTGCTAGCAAGGAGTTGCTATGGTTATCATATGTTTTACATGATTTGCAAGTTCATATTTAACTTCCTATTCATCTGTTTTGTGATAATAAATCCACTTTGTTGATTGCAAACAACCCTCATATTAATTATTTGTATTATACTTAGTTTTCTATTGTCCACGTGTATTCATATTATAGGTCCAGCCGCATTACTTGTTTAGTTGCTGCTTAGTTGTGCGCTTGTACATATACCTCTTTGTAACCTCTTTACCGAATAAATTAGAACAGATATTTTACTCCAAAGTTTGGCTCTGTTCTGTCGTGGCTTCTCTGTGAATTCTAATGGATTTGCTGAGCTACCGCATAACGGAAGCTTGATTTCCACAGATCTTACATTACATTACCCAAGAGCAAAAAGAGTAAAATATCTTTAACCAAACATGACATGGCAAATTCATATCAAATATAAGCAATTTCGCGACTGATTATTAAACAAACTCACACCAAAAGAACACAAATACAAGAGCAAACTACAGACAGTTTTTTCCTTATTCTGAAAATGACAGCATATACGCAGGTTTCAGTTAACTAAATTACAGCATATTTAGACCATTAATATAATTCCTCACTGCTGGACGAGGCATTCTTGTGTCCCAGATGCCATTGCATGGCGGGAAGGCTGCTTAAGTCCATCACCATCTTCCATGGGTCGAGGTTTGACATCATCATCCTCCTCGAGTATGCGCTCAGCCACTAGCTCCCCTGCATTTGCACCTATAATGGCTTCAAAGATGAGAGCATTCACTTCACGGAACCTCTCCTCTGAGAGGGAAACAACAGCAAGAAGCCTCCATGCGTTTTCCTCCGTTGCTCCTTCATAATCCTCTTTCCTTTTCAGAACAATATGTCCACTGATTTCCCAAACAGCTGGATTCACCTGAGTATCCAAAAGCTCTGCACTCACTTCTCCTAGAGCTTGCTTCTCAGCATAGCACTGCCATTTCATTATTTGGACAACAGATACGTTAATAATTTACTAGATAAAACTTTTCAGCCCAGAAATGATGACTCAATGGGACTTCCCTCTAATTAGGTAAATCCGTGCATAACAAGAAAAAGGAAAAACCAGGACACACATCAAATATTCCTTGAATATGGCAACATTGGAATAGAGGAGACACAGATGAAGATAACGTTCCAGAAAGAAATTTAGTTCAATAATCTGAGCCTAAGGTTTCAAAGAAATTGAATAGAATTAGAGAAAGACATCTTTTAATATACCTGAGGAAGTAGGAAGATCCGCTTTCCACAGTCAGAGATGAGGACATTATATGGTATGTTGTTATCTTGGAGGCAGATGCAAGAGTCTGAAACCGCATTGCACAGATCTTGAAGGGTATTTCCCCCCTCGAAAACAAGTCCTCTCACTGGGTAGTTTGAGTTCAGAGATCTTAACACCGTATTTAAAGTGGTGATTTTCTTTAGGAGCCTTCTCAATGGGGAAGGTCTCAGCCAAATAGTAAGCCTGTAAGGATGAAGACAACACTCATTGGTACACTTTCGATAAGCAAGCTGGACTCATGTTGCTATTAAGATATCCTCAGCTCCTATTTAAGGTTTTAACAGGTTAAAAGGAAAGTTTGAGGCACAAACCTGGAAGTGAAGATGGTTGATTGTTGCAAATGCACCCAAGCTGTTGTAACCAAGCCGGAAATGGGGATTTCCAGCTTCTATTGCCATGTAAAGTGCAAGTAAGAAGCTATCACGGTCAATCCTCTGAGGCAGACATTCAAGGATACGCGGGATCAAGAGGATGTGCCCATATTCAATAGGACTAACCTGTTTGACAAAGCACAACAGGAGAAAAGAATCAGAAACTTGCACTAATGGCTCTCAGCAATCTGAAGAGCAACTAATACATAGTACACACAAAAGTGCTGCCTACATACATTGATGGCAACAACACTTGGTGAGTTCTCAACATCAATAGGGGCTTTCGGGAAGAACTGGATTTGATCATCTTCACTAGCTTCAAACTGGAAAAGAACCTCTTCCTGGCCAACCTTAGTGAAATTGAACTTGTTCTCATCAAAGGGTTGGAGAACCCTGTCAACACGGAATTCAGTTGGTCTCTTCTTGAGATGGCGGCCCTCATTCAACTGGGCAATGAAACCATATTCACCAGGGATAACCTACACATATTTTACAACCAAAGTTCAGAATTCACCGGAAGTTCAATAACGTTAAAAGCCTCGTGTTAATGATTTATCAGCTACATTAGGGATAGATACCAACCTTAGTTTCACAAGCAGTGACATCGTAGCGAAACAGACCCCTCTGCATCCGTTCCTCCCACTGTATCAATGAAAACAATTACATCTTATGCAAAAGTAGATAGCAGAGAACTCGGAATTCATTTATCTTCCAAATATCAACAAATTTACCTCCCCAAGAAGAAGCGAATCGAGAAATTCAACAGGAGCCTCCTCACTTGCATGCCCGAGCAGAGCTTTCTTGCCAACTAAAGGATCAACCTTCTTGAAAGCATACAAGGGAAGTTTTGCTCCTATTCACATCAAACCCTCCTCAGAATTCAATAATCATAATAAAAATGATATCTATACCAATATGCATGCCGGTTAAGCTAGCATATTTCACTCAGGTCTTACATTTTATGGGGATAATAATCAACACTAATTGCAGATAAACATAAGAGTTGTCAGTTTCATTACAACTTTCATAAAGATAAATACTTCAGACGGGAGTAGAAAACTGACCTTTAAACATAGAAATTCCGTGATAAAAAATTTAGTTCTATCTCTATAAATAGAATTAGCTAAAATCCAGTTTTCTTGTGGTGAATGTTTAATGTTCTATATTAGAAAGTTAAAATATGCATCCGATCCGATTAAACCTACTTTGTACTCTTGCGAAAAAACAATATACAACAACTAGAATTAAACTTCAAAATCCACATGCAATCTCAAACAAAACATGAATGCAGAACAAAGAAAGAAAACACTAAAACTTGGAGAGGAAAAATACCTTCAATACAGCATTTTCTGAGGCAGTTCTTGCCACACCCTCCACGGCGAGACCCCTCCTCACCTTCCTCTTTTTGATAATTCGAAACAATGGTAGGTACCCTCTTAATCCTAAGCATCATCTTGCCTCTCTCCACTTAGAAAAACAAAACCACTATGATAAACACTTTCTTCTTAAAACAAAGGCACCGCAACCTTCTTCTTCTTTTTATTTCCTTTTCCTAGTACACTAAACTTATTATTACTAACTAAAAGAATAGTAAGTTAGTAGAAAGAGAGGAGAAGGGAACCGCCGCCGGCAAGGAAGAGGAGGTCGGAGGGGCTGCCACCTTCGGAAGGGAGAGCACCACGGCCGCCGTGCGGCGAAGGGTTAGCAGTGATGTTTTGGATCAAATGACAACCCTTACGTCGTACTGAGCGGGCATGTATTAAAGGTCGTGTTGCTCCGTGTATAGCCGTGATGTCTACAATTTGTCCGTACTGGGTTTTACCCCGGGGTTCAGTTTTGAGCTGTGTGAGCCGAGTTGAGTTTAATCGACCAGGAAGATTATAAGGACACTAGTGTTTTTCTTATAGGGTGTTTGTAGTTCGTAACTTTTAGCTTCAATGGAGGTGGATTTATATAGAAGGAGGAGGAGGAGGAGAAGCACGGGATGAAGGAAAAAGGGGGTGTTCTTGCTTTGCCTGTTGTTTGCTAAGTTGTGGTTGTGATTGAGTGATGTGTCCTGCAAAATCTAGTGGTGTTAAGTTCAGAAAGTGAGAGTAACAGAGAGAGAGAGAGAGTGGTGTTTGGTTGTTTGTGTTTTTGCAGTTTCTCTCAGCGCGTTCAAAGGAAGGACCACGTACGGACGATATGGATTACGACAGGAAAGCCAATCAATTCCACACACTTTGTGGGTTGGAAATTTGCTTTTCGGGAAATGCTATCCTGCTATTTTAATTAATAAATACTTATTTTATGTTTATAAAATAATAATAATCGTTTATTTTATATAAAAATATTTTTATTTTTAAACTAATTTAATATGCAATAAATATTTATTTGCCAAAATATAAAAATACAATTTTCGGCACAGAAATATTTATCTTATTTTATATACATGTATCCATATTTAATTAATAAATGTTCAAAGGGAATACAAATACTATTGTAAGATCTCAATTGTAACACCCTAAAATAAGACATTACAATCCGTTACGTGTCTTCTCTTTATAGGAACACGCAAAGGCTATAAAACTAATCACATATTATATAAAAATACAACTCCAATACTCACATATAAAAGGTATCTGTTAAACAATTCATCATATAAATAATACTCTTGAATTAACTTGTTGGCATAAATCAAAGCCAACATCATCCTGACTTATAACTTAACTGAAAAGTTCTATAAAGAAATCTTAAACTCATAAAGTAAATAAAATCTTTCAAACTACTTCATAGATTATTAAATTGTTTTTCTATTTCTAGGTATCCAAAATCAACCTCTATTGATCATTGGTAGAAAAGTCAAGTTCACTATCGCCATCCCCATGATCTATAAAGATGTCATATCCAGTATGATCATAAATCATCTTATCTTCTCCTGTTCTTGAAAAATGAATGAAATGAGCGAAAACGCCCAGTACGCCAATCCACAAAACAAATGCATATGCACACGCAACATATATATCAAATGCAACCAATCAGATTATTATCTTTATTAAGCTAGTCAAACAACACAGTTTAGAACTATGAATCCCTAGTTCCAAACTTGGAGTAACTCAGACCCTTGAAAATCAACCAACTTTTGAAAATAGGTAATTATATACATATATTGGTAAATGAGTACTCTCCAAACACCCGGCCATACTGCCAAATCACCTAAATCTATTGGAATCATCTTCAAGTACAACTCCACTAGGGATAACGACACACAAGGATTATCAGGGTGTCTCACCAGTATCACTATCTATCAGGTTTTACTAGTCAAAGCCAAAGACATCCAAAAAAAAATTAAGCCGAATAGAATTAAGTTCATTTATATATCTATTCCTACAGACAACAATCAGAAAACTAAACCTGCGAGCAAATACAATAATAAGGAAAGGTCATACCTGATTTCGCTTTAGGAACAGAACCTTAATTCACCAAAACACCTTTCTTCTATAAATTGTAAAGCTACAAATCCTCAAACATCACAATTTAAGATTTTCTTCCAAATCTCCAAGAACTTTGATTCCTATCAACCAATACAAAAACTTCAACAAAAGATTATATTTTTAGATCATCTAAAGGGTTGAAAGAATCAATCTCACCCGTTTTCCTTGTTTATGAATTACAAAATTTCCAAAAGATAAAAAATTTCCTCCATAATTCCTCCAAACCTTAGAATACATTCAATACAAATTAAACCAAAACCAATAAAAATCATTCCTTTTTAATCATAAAGGTTCAGAACATATAAACTTACCTAGAATTGACTCTCAATTCTCCTTGATCACAAAAAATCAAATTCCTACTCAACTAGGGTTCCTCTTCCAAAAGTTCCTTCAAAACCATAAACAATATTCTAAGAAACTAATATATCTTTAAAATCCTATAGAAGAAAATAGGGATCTCATTACTTGATCTGGACTATCGAATCCTTTTTAACATAAAATCCATATCTCTAAGATAATCGAGGTTTTCTCTAATCTCCCTTCAAAAACAACAACAAATTCTAAGGAAATTATAGATTTGTAGATCTTAAAGAAAGAATGGTTATCAAATTACTTGGATCTGATCCTCAACTTTCCTTAAACACCAAATCTTCATATTTTCTAAGAAAACTAAAACGATTCTCCAATTCTCTTTCAAAACAATATAAAAACTCTAAGAACTTAATAGATCTATGAAAGCTAAAAGAAAATTGATAATTTGATTACTTGATCTAGATTATCGAATCGTCTTGACCGCTATGAATTCGCCAGAGGATGTCTGCTAAGTTTAGGGTTATGTTGCAATAGAGAACAAAGAAGAAAGATATAATAAAAATCGTGGCTTTTCATTCCTTCACTTTACATGCGCTGGCAATTTTCAATATGTATGCCAGCAGCATAGAAAATTAGGCCGATAGTGTTTAGCTAGCTTAACCTTGTGCCCATTTGATTTCTCTTTTGTCTCTTCGTCTTCTCTCACGTATCTAATAATCGACAACAATAATTAATTTAAACATTAGAGTTGACCATAAAACCCTCTTATTTTATATTAAATGACATCTTTGTCATTCAATATAAAATATTTATTTGTATATTACATCAATATTATGAATTCAATTAAGTTCAATTTCTCCTTAAATTAAAATTTTGTGTTGAATTCATACTCGATCTCAATATCATATTGTATTGACTTAACTTATACTATACGAACAAATACAATTTTTCGTCAATAATTTTATAGTTGAATAGTTGATATCCCTTCTAATCTTTCAACTAAAAGGTACAAGATTGAAATCATGTTTCAGTACGGAATATTCAAAATTTTACAACATTATAAAATCGATGTATTTTATTTATTAGCAGCAACGGGGGAGAAAAAAAACCAAGAAGGAAATTTCCTCAGCAAACAAACATCACGGTCTAACCTTCTGCCAAGAAATATCACTGACACTGAAAGGAAGAGATTGCTTTTGGTGCAAGCGCACGCAATGCCATTCACACAAATGGCGTAGGGTGGGGTTGGGTGTCGGCTTGGCTTGAAAATCCACATCGTGGTGTCTAGGAAATTTCGTTTTTCTACTTGTACCGATATGTGACCTAAAATGCTTGTAATTCCAGTTGAATAAAAAGAGTTAGGTGGATCCTTAGATAACTTATTTTAGGTAAATTTTTTATCGAGAATTTGTCATATGAAACATAGTATTACGGTAATTTCACATGTAATATTATATGTGATATCATTTTTTCACTTAACAGATTTTTAATGGAAGGTTTACCTAAAATAGATAAATTAAGGGTTTATCTATCTTTTGTTTCTTGTTGAATAGTTGATTATTTTCTGTCATTGTTTAGCCCTCTTGGCAATGAACAAAACACGTGGTGCATAAGTTTAGTCATTGGATAATTTGTGTAGAGGGCTATTATTTTAGTATCATTAGTACACAATAAATCCAAGTTAATTATATAAATTGTTGATTATGGGGAGAGTAGCTGAAGATTAATTACTCAGAAAACAGGATTTTGGGATTCTTATAACTTTTCTTGCTAGAAAGTTGGTGTTAAAAAGGGGGCGATTTATCATTTTGCATTTTTAAGACAGCAATACCTTAGGAAAGAATAGTGATAAATGGCTTGGTTACCATAGGAATAGACGGAAGATATAATAGGAGTACACTTATAAAAGAAAATTAATTTTAGTTTTTTATATACAAGAATAAGATAAGATATAAAAAAAATACGATATTATAGAAACCAAAACAATAATACTGTACAATACATGACATACAGGGATATTATGATTAAATTAAATACAGTTACTATATAAACTAATTATTTATAACATCACATTAATTTAATTTTACGCATTTTTATATGGATACAATTCGGACATACTACGAGATATGCACCCACGGGGATCATCTCAACTTTATTTTATTTTATTTTTTTCACTTTTTTGGCCGTTGGATCATCTCAACTTGCTCTGTCCTAAATTAAAGTATTGCTATTTACTTTACTTTTATGAACCCTTCCTAGCTTTGATTTCCAAAACTAAGGTTTGACTCTATGTAACCTCTAATATTGTATTCACTTACAGTTTCAATCTTGGAATTACCTACGATAATATTTTAATGGTGCCATAACAGTTTAGTAAACATCAAAGTTATTATAGAACTGGTCTAGTCAAAATAACTAATGAAATCATAAGGTAAATTATAATAGAAAGTAATAACATTTTGGGGATAAGTTTATTTTAAGTCATAATGTTTCGAAAAATTTAAAAGATGTCACAATATTTAAAAATATGTTTTTTAAAATTTAATTAAATTTTTTCTATCGATATATGTTAATAAGACCTTAAAAGAAAGATTTTTCAAATTTTAATTAAATATTTGTTATATTGATAAGTGCTAATGGTGATCTTAATTGACTCATTTTTTTAAACGTCGTGATATAAAATGAATTTACTTATTAAACTTTGCGATCTCTAATGAATTTTTTGAATAATAGTGACCTAAAATGAATTTGTCCTAAACGTTATAACATTCTGGTATAATTTACCCTGAGATCATATAATCAAAGAAACAATTTTAAATTATTAGACTATTTTTCTTTTTAATTAGTTAGAATTAGTGTAAATGGGATATTTAATATATAAACAATTCAAAATACATAAATAATAATTGTTCTTGGGAAAGCAAGATCAGGACGGATATTTCACCAAAACAACCATGACGTGAGAAAGAGGATATTATTAGCTTAAGTTAAAGTTATCATAATAAGATAAAATTTCCATGATAAGACGAACTTATCTACTATAATCTAATGATGAATCTATTGTAATCCAACAATTTATCACAATACGATAAAAGTTACCATATGTTGTAATTTCAAGTCATTATATGAGTACTTAAGCCAATATTCCTCGTGAAAAAGAAAACCAGTCATGATACGGAATCTAATGGGGGTATCATTACGGAATATTGGGGGTGAGGTTGTTTTGTCCTCTTTAGATGTGCATGGGCTAGGCGTGAGATGTCTTTTCATTCATCTTCTTCCTTTTTCATCAAAGGCTGGAAAGAACAGACATAGATATGGACAAGTTAAGGTGAGCGATAACAGGATCATGGCAATGGAACGTGTTAAAATTTGGGCCTTTCCTTGTTGTTCGGGTTTTACCATTTTTCTTTATATAAGGGTTTTAGGTAGGGTCAGTGGCTAGGAAAAAAGATAGGAGGATGATGTCCACCTATCTTAGGATGTTGAGGATTTGTCGGTGGTAGGTATGATGAATGGGCCGTGCCGTGTTGTCCACGTGTTAAATGTCGTGTCTTTTGCATATTTGGCCTATTCATGCTTGCGTATCTCACATGCTGTGCTTCGCGTGCTTTTTTTTTTTAGCATGACGTATCATGTCGGTTCATTTATTCATATGTCGTGTTGCGTGCCTTTGCGTACCGGTTTGCATGCCTTCAATCGGATCCATTTTCACACGATTTATTTCTTTTTTTATTATTTTCGACTTGTGGGTTTTTTTCCGATGACTTTCGCAATTTTCATTAAACTAATTATTCAAATTAGTTACAATTAAATTATTGATTTTAACATTTAACATAAATAGAATTTAGACAATTACTGAAGCAATATTTTAAACTTTATTAATAATAATATGCATTACATTGTTATTTACATCGATAGTAAAACAAAAGGTAATTAATTTAATTTAAAAAAAATGGGATGAATGTGATGATTGTCTATCCTGATTATCAGCATCACTTGGAGGCTGATAGTGATATGATGGTTGTGGCCATTGTAAGGGTAATGGTGGTGGTAGAAGATGCACCGGTCGATAACTTGCCCATTAGGAGAAATTGTGTAAGTGGGTACTCATGAAGTTGAGCAAGTCCCTATGTTCTATTTGGATATTGGCTATATGTGTTAGAGTGTTCATTATGTCCTCCATATTATATGAACTGGATCTGGATTGTTGCTGTATTTGAGCTTGACCCTATCACTGTCCATGTCCGTGTCCGTGTTTGTGCCCGTCTCCTATTCCTTCATCGTGCCATGGGAGATGGAGGGACAGATTATCCAAGTTGAGATCAAAGCTCTGTTTATTTGATTCATTTCCATCTCTTGGTTGTAATGCACCACCATGATCTCTAATGTATAGGTTGGCTTTAGGATCATACCTGAAACCCAATTTTCTCGCTATGTTACTCTTTGTGAGTTTTGACCTTGATTCTGATTTCCTGTAACTTGAAAGGTCAAATCTCTATGATTTTAGAATAACTGTGATAAGGCGACCATATGCAAGATGGGTGACATTTCTCCCAAGCACTTGACACATGCATCATATCACCAAATAGCCGATATCTAATGCTTAAGGATCCATCATTGTGTCCATCACAAAGATGCCTTCAATAAAGATGTTACTTCAATTCGCCCGTGGACATATATTGTAGCTAATTAACGATGGATTAGTCTATAAATTGGTAAGAGATATCTTTGCCTGAGGTGCTTCATGTGGTCAAATTGATGCTCATAAGCACATAATCGGGCCCTAACTCGATCAAATACCCAATGGAATGCAGTTGTCGTATCCCAATTTTTTTGCAACCTATCATCCATATTGGTTTGATGGAGTAGATCATTCAGATAATCCAGGGTAATGTGGAGAACACAGCTAAACATAAAAGTAGTAATGAATGCTCGACTTTGACGTGCACTATCCACCTAAGGAACCACATTGCCATTTTCTATGACATCATTTATAGTGGCATGTGAATAAAATATACAAATGAGATCAACATATGTCTCGTTTGGAAGGTTCATGAGTGCAGCCAAACCAGTGTGACATAAGGTGTTAGTGAAGTTGTACCACTGATTTAACTTATCCATGTCATAATTTTTACCTAGAAGCACAGGCTGAGAGTAGAACTCAGTTTTGTATCATACTTTCATAATCAAGGTGAGCAAATGGATATTATTATGATCATTATGTAGGTGACTGGGTGAAGAAGGTGGTGATGGGATGGGGATGGTGATGGTGAAGAGGATGGGGACGAAAACGGGGAAAGGGTTTTTTCCTGGTAACGGTGTCGTGTAGTTACTTTAGTATGACGACGTGAACTTGTGGATGCTCCATTATTTATAATAGAAGAAACTTCTAAAACAATTGACAATTGACAAATGACAAATAACAAAAGCGTGTAACTAGCAAGTATAATGGTATGAAAACGATAGAGGTTATGAATCAATGTGCCCATGTCGACCAATTTTTTTTTTTTTTTTTTTTTGCGATGTAGGCACATCATCGACCAAAGTGCCTACGTTTGTTGTTGATGTGGGCACACTAGCCATCGGAGTGCCCACGTTGGCTATTTTTTTTTTTTTTTTGGGCGATGTGGGCATGCCGCTGGCTAACCTACCTACATACGCTGCTGACGTAGGCACGTTGGCCGCCGAAGTGCCCACGTCGGCCATTTTTTTTTAGCGACGTGGGCACGCTACCGGCGTTAGCACATTAGCCACCAGTGTGCCCATGTCCACCCAAAAAAATTGGCCGGGAAAATAATATATTGAGTGTCGGCTAATCTCCAGATTGCTACTCCACCAACTTTGTAGTAAATTCAGCAGTTATCATTTCTTACCCATTTGCAAATTGTAATTTAAACATCGTTAACACTTTCTAACTGTTCGTTTAGATATCAATATGGTAGGAAACAATAACAACCAAGACAATTTTCCCAACTTCAATGAGTTTGATGATTCATGAATTTTTGGAAACCCTATGCAGGATTTTAACACCTTCATGAATCAAATAGGGAACCCTGAATATATGATACCTACATCCATTGCACCGATGCTAGTATATATTTCCGGATAAGAAGCAATTGGAGCGGGGGTATTTACAAGCTCCGCCAACAATTACACGCCCACTTTCCATGGCTAGTAAGAATGATGGAGAGATAACTTTTCGATGTGTTTAATTTTTTTTATTACTACTACACAATTATTTGTAATTATTTTCTATTTGTGGACAGCAACTTTCTCCTCGACTAGACAATCAAACCCAATGCAGAGTACGACTATATCATGACCAGCGGTGCTTCTAGACGTTCTATAAAGAAGACAACAACCATATGAAAATATTTTTTAGACACTGAAGAATCTACATTAAGTAGTGAACCTATTAAATATACCGTTTGTTGAACTTGCGGCAATAAGTTGTCATCTAGGTCCTGCAATGATACAAGACACTTAAAACGATACGTAGAAGCACACATATCTAAAGGGAATGTTGTGGTGGATGACCCCACCAATGACAATAGCTTCCACGCTGAGCGTGTTGATCCCGTAACATGACAATTCAATCAGCAAGATGCACAAGACCAGCTAGTGGAATGGATGACAGCTACAAATATATCATTCCATGTAGTTAGTCATGAAAAATTCGACAGTTGGAGTATGGGAGCCATGCAACCTCTATACCAACATGCAAGCCGACAAACATTAAAAATGATATGATTAGCCTTTTTGAGAGAATGCGTGAAGCTCTAAAGAAGCTTTTGTCAAACCTCCCTTCTAGGTATAATCTTGTAAAATAACTTGCTGTTCATGTAATTTTTAAATCATATATTGATATTATGATATTTACTTTTAGTTTAAGTAATACACTCGATTTGCTTGTGTAGTGTCTCCTTCACCTTAGATGTGTGGAAATCTCCCATCAACGATGTACAAGCTAGCTATATATAACCACTCATTGGATAGATGAACAATGGTTAATTTAGAAGTAGATTATTGCTTTCAAGCCATTTTGGGAGAGACACATGAGCCAAGCAATAGCAAATAACATATTGGAAGCCATCTAATCGTACGATATATATACTACATTTAGTATGTTGTTCAACAATGCATCAAACAATAGTGTTGCCATTCGTAATGTGAAGCAGTTGTTGAAGCCGGTGTGTGATGAAAGTCTTTTCACGTCCGATGTGTCTGCCATATTTCAATTTAGCAATGCAAGCAGGCCTTACAGCTTGTGGCCTTAACTTACATATTGAGAAGATAAGATATGCAATCAACTGTCTTTGTGTTTCGTGAAGATTTAAACGGATTTACGTGGAGTTTGTCATGGCACACCATTGAAAGGAAAAGATATTTGCACTTGATTGTGTAACTAGATGGAATTCTACATTCAAAATTCTTAACCGGACATTGAAGTGCAAAAGGGCTCTAACTCATTTATATAACACCCTACACAATCCCTCTAATCCTACCATTGGTTTGATAGAGATTCGGGATTAACAAATAACACATGCACTTAAAGAGGTCTTGAAGGCATTGCTTGGCCCAACACAACATTTATCTGGTTGCTACTCCCCTACTAGCAACTAGGTATTTCCCACCTAGTTGACATATCGGATGTAGTTAGTAAGCTTCGGAATTATTTTGTCCCTTCCCTCCATGTTGCAACAATGCTAGATCTATGGTATCAGTTCTGTGTAGCTAAAGTACTCCTCAAAGAATTCTATAAGAATATCAGTATGGCTGATCCTAAATCAGAGGCCGCAAGTCTTCATAATGCAGGAACAAATTTGCTTAAACTTGTATCAGTGTCGTGATCAAACGAATGCACTGCCCCTAACCACAATGATCCAACAGTCACTTATCCTGGGGATTTTCAAAGAGAAGTAAACAATTCGCTTAGAATGTTGGAAGCAGCCGTGTAACTTTCCAAGAAATCTTTAGTGACATGCTAGTGTACGAGGTCCAGCAACTTGATGAGGAAGAATTACAATAGCAATGGGGAGGGGAGAATAGACGGGCCCATACTTTTGGTGGCCCGAGGATAGCGACTCGGGATTGAGGGAGTCATTGTAACCACCGAATTTGCAGCAGCAAACACAAACAAAATAATAGGGTTAGATTGGAAAAGGTTCTTAGGAGGGAGGGTATGTAGTTGAGAACCTTTTTTTTTTCTTTTTTCAATATTCTTGTCTTCTTTTGTAGTTAAAAAAATGTTACTAATAAATTTTACTTTCCATCGATCTCAATGCATTTATTAATTTCCTTTATTATAATTTTATTTTTTATTTCTTATAAAAATTTAAAGTTAATACTAAATATGTTAATAGTAATACAATTGAAATAATTAAAAAAAAATATAAAGCATACTAACTATTTTATATCTTTTAAGAAGACAAATATATTTATTTAAAATAATAAAAATAATTTAGTTAAATACAATTGAAAGTAAATTATAAAAATAAATTACTATTTTTAAATTATCATTTGAAAAAAGGCGTATAAATCAATTACTATTACAATATTATTTGATAATTTCCTTTTTTTATTCCCTAAAAAATATTGAAGTTAATATGTTCATAGTAATACAATTGAAATCATTGTATACAAATAAAATATATTAAATATATTATATTTTTTAAGAAGACAAATATTTTTAAATAATATAATAAAAATAATTTATTTAAATACAATTTAAAGTAAATTAAAAAAATAAATCACTTTTTTATTTAATTTGAAAAAAGGCATATAAATCAATTACTATTACAATATTATTTGATAATTTCATTTTTCCTTTTTTCCTAAACAATATTGAAGTTAATAAATTATTTGTTAATAGTAATACAATTAAAACTATTTTAAGCAAATAAAATATAGTAAATATATTATATTTTTTAAGAAGACAAATATTTTAAATAAAATAATAAAAATAATTTATTTAACAAAAATTTAAACTAAATTAAAAAAATAAGTCACTAATTTTATATTATTATTTTAAAAAAGGCATATAAATCAATTACTATTACAATATCATTTTATAATTTCATTTTCTTTTATTTCTTAAACAATATTGAAGTTAATATGTTAATAGTAATACAATTGAAATTATTTTAAACAAATAATATACACTAAATATATTATATTTTTAAGAAGAAAAATAGTTTAAATAAAATAATAAAAATAATTTATTTAACAACAATATAAAGTAAATTAAAAATAAATCACTAATTTTATATTATTAGTTTAAAAAAGGCATATAAATCAATTACTATTATAATATTATTTCATAATTTCATTTTCTTTTATTTTCTAAATAATATTGAAGTTGATATATTAATAGTAATGCAATTGAAATTATTTTAAACAATAATATATACTAAATACATTATATTTTTTAAGAAGACAAATGCATTTAATTGAAATAAAAATAATTTATTTAAATACAATTTCAAGTAAATTAAAAAATAAATCACTATTTTATATTACTATTTTAAAAAAAGGCCTGAGTACTGGTTCGCACGCCTTACGTACCGGTTCACATGCCTTGCGTACCGTGTCGTGCCAACCCACTTATTTTGCGTGCCTTATGTGCTGCGTGTCTCGTGCTCATGCTTTTGACTTTTTCCTTTGCATGTTGTGCATCCCGTGCCAGGTGTTGAATCAAATCAAAGTATAATTTTGATGAGACAAATATTATAAAGTTTAAATTTGACAAATCCTTGAATAATACTAAGTATATATATGTTATATTCAATTGAACATGTGATTACATGGCATTCTAACAAAGTGTCATTGTAGACCTTACTGTCTGGACACTGTAGGCTCAGCGTCTGGATGCTATTTGATTTGATTTGAGCTGAGAGCATATTTCTACCATTTTTGTCACTACTGATCGGACGGTAATGCTTAGAATCCAACCGGTATATGTTTTCCCTTACAGGTCTTCAAGTAATGTCCAAATGCCAGGGAAGATGGCCCATACCATTTGGATGGTACAAACATACCATTCGGATGGTAATGCCTAGAAATATAGCCATTACAGCATTTATTGCACACAAAATTTATTGTTTCAAGGCATAACAGGCAAGTCAAATGAGAAGCCTATTTATAAATGATTTCTGGTAAATGAAGACTAGTTGTTGAGCTTAGAAATTGCTACCAAACTCTTATAATCTCTCATATTATTGTATTTGTCATTAGGTCTTAAATTTGTTTAAATTGAGAGTGACAAAAGTGAGTAATACTCTTGAGTGTTATTTGTAAGATTGTAAAAGAGTATTACTCAAGTGGATTTATAAAAAATTGTTGGTTGAGTGTAATTTATTTGAGCATTGATAATTTTGTGATTAATAAAGAGTGTGAAGACCTCCTTGGGAGGCATTAATGTGATCGTGGAGATTAGGAAGCAGGTCAAACTCCATGTTAAAATCTTGGGCTTGTTTCTCTCTACCTTACTCTCTTTATTTATTGCATTAAATATTGTGAATTTGATTGATTGTGTTTGGCTGGTTAATCCTTAATTCTTTTTATTGAAAAGAATTGCATAAATACTCAATTCATCCCCCTCTTGAATATTTTACCTAGTGAATTAGGTGAATTTCATTTAGTATTAGAGCTAGGTCTCTAATTTCTTTTGCTTAATCACATTTAGAGTAAAGATCATCACATCTAATGCACTAAGATTTCTGGAACGATAAGTTATTAATAGGCCACCACTTTTACATGGGGGAAACTATCCTTATTGGAAGTATAGAATGAAAATCTTCTTGAAAGCTTAAAATGGATTAATTTGGAATGTTATAGAAAATGGTCATTTTAAGGTTGAAGGAAAAGAAGAAAGAGAATATAATGATGAAGATTGGAAAAGACTAGATTTAAATGAGATAGCTACGAATATCTTACATTGTGGCTTGAATGAAAGTGATTTTAATAGAATTTGTATATGTAAATCTGCAAAAGAAATATGGGATGAATTGGAAAAAACCTATGAAGGAACATCTAGAGTAAGAGACACTAAAATAATTCTTCTTTGTAATCAATTTGAAAATTTCAAGATGCAACCAAATGAAACCATAGCTGAGATGCATAATAGGTTCATAAATATTTTAAATCCTTTGGATGTGCTTGGAAGAACTTCACTAATGTGGAAATCAACTCCAAACTTCTTAGGTAACCAAAGGATTGAGAAGCTAAGAGAACTGCAATTGAGGAGGCAAGAGGTCTAAATATAATGAGTAAAGAGGAGCTTCTTGGGGCTCTTAAGAGTCATTAATTAATCAAGAAGCAAAGAGATGAGTCAAGCAAGAAAACCATTTCTTTAAAAGTTACAAGCAATGACTTAAGTGATGATGAGGATAATGAGGAGGAGGAGCTTGCATTCATGTCTAAAAAGTTTAGAAAATTCATGAAAATTTAACAACAAGATAAAGAAAAACGATGATGAAGGGAGCTCCTTAAGTATAAAAAAAGGAGAGAAAAGAAGTACTCACATGCTTCAAATGTTATAAACTGGGGCACATTCAATAATATTGCCTTTTGCTCATGAAGGCATCTGGAGGTCCCAAGAAGGAAGCTCTAATTGCTACTTAGAGCGATGAAGACACTAGTGACTCGGATGAAGATGTATGCTTCATGGCACATGATGATGAGGTAAATGACTCTTCCAAAATTCCTTATGATGAGCTTGTCAATATATATGATGATTTATGCAAAGAAATGGTAAAGATGCAAAAGAAAAATAAAGCTTTAAAAGAAATGATGATAAGTGTTGGAAATGAACTTGATGATTTCAAGTATGAATACAATAAACTGAAACCAAGATTAATAAACTAGATGAGGATAATGAATTTTTGAGGTATGAAAATGGTAAGCTAAGGAATGAAGATGAAAAATTATGCAAAGGTCACAAAGCATTAAGTATTGAGATAGGAAAATTAAAAATCCAAAGTCAAAAGGAGAATGATTTTTGTGATGATAAACTCATGCATGAGCTAGAAGAACTCAAAATAGAAAATGCCATATTAAAATCCAGCTTAGATAAATCAAAAGAAACAATGGCAAAATTTGTACAAGGAGAAAAGAATCTAGAGACTATACTAGGACAATAAAGATACACACTAGACAAACATGGAATTGGATATAAGGGAAGAAATAAAGATAAGACACACAAAAGTTACTTTGTGAAAGCAACAAATAGAACATGTAACTATTGTGGAAGATTTGGACATATAGCACATAAATGCCTTATTAGAAGTGATGTACAAAAAGGAAAGCTAGTTTGGGTCCCCAAGGGACAAGCTTACAATACAACTAACCCCAAAGGACCCAAACTTATGCGGGTACCAAAGCAATAACTCCTTGTTTTGTAGAAATTCACAAGAAACAACAACAAGTGGTATTTGGATAGTGAATGCTCGAGACATGACTGGAGATGCATCAAATTCACATTGCTAATCTTGAAGGATCAAGGAAATGTTACTTTTGGAAATAATCGTAAATCAACCGTACTTCGTGAAGGTGATATTCTCATCAACAAAAGATCTTCTTATAAAGAATGTCTTATTGGTTGATCGCTTAAAACATAACTTACTTAGTATTAGTCCATTATGTGATAATGGTTTAAAGTAAAATTTTGTGCCAATAAATGCTCTATTGAAAGAATTGACAATTGCCATGTTTGTTTTGAGGGATATAGACATACAAACATTTATAAAATTAATTTAGATGATTTTAAAGCCTCAAATGAAACATGTCTATACTCTCAAGATGATGATAGTTGGATGTGGCATAGAAAATTGAGGCATGCTAATATGAATACTATTTCAAAACTTATAAAAAATAATCTTTCAAAGGATTACCAAAATTAAATTTGCAAAAAGATAAGATTTGGAAAACATGCCAACAAGGAAAGCAAACAAAAAGTTCTTTTAAATCTAAAGATGCTATTTCTATTTCTAAGCCACTTGAACTATTGCATATGGACTTATATGTATACTCAAACTTTGAGCTTGGGTAGGAAGAAATACACCTTAGTAATTATTAATGATTTCACAAGATACACATGGACTTTCTTACTTGCATCTAAAGACAAAACAAACAATGTCCTTTTTAGATATTGTAAGAAAGTTCAATATGAAAAAGGTTTTAACATTGTGACTATTCAAAGTGATCATGGGGGTTGAAATCATAAAACGAATGATTTTATGATAAATTTGGAATGAACACATATTTTCACCTAGAACACCACAACAAAATAGGGTAGCAGAAAGAAAAAATAAAGCTTTAATTGAAATGGCTAGAACAATATTATGTGAAAATTCTCTACCTAAATATTTTTAGGCAAACTTAATACCGTATGCTATATATCTAATAGGGTGTTCATTAGACCTTTTTAAGAAAACCCTCTATAAGCTTTGGAAAGGTAAAAGACCTAACATCTCATACTTCCATCCATTTGGCACTAAATGTTATATTTTAAATAATGAAAAGATCAACTAGCTAAATTTGATGTAAAAAGTGATGAAGGTGTTTTTCTTGGCTATTCCCTTACTAGTAAGGCTTATAGAGTATTTAATAGAAGAACTTTAGTTATGGAAGAGTCTATTCATGTAGTTTTTGATGATACTCTTGCTCATGTATATTCCATTGATGATATGAATGATGTATGTGCTAACTTAGACAAATTTTCACTTGAAAATGACAACCACATTAAAGAGACTTCAAAACAAATGAATGTATGTAGAAACGATGACTTAAATGAATAAATAAATCATGATCTTCCCAAGGAGTGGAAATATGTAAGATCATACTGATAAGAGCTTATCAGTCGTATCAAATTATAAAATTTATAAACCCAATAAAAATCCTACGACAAGCTCTAAAGCAGTGCACTTATCATTTCCATAATAGAATTAATACGGTGTTGTCCTTTAGGATCTAGATATCAAGTACTAGTATACATTTCTCTACTATTTAACCTAACAATTGAGATGATATTATGAGTTTTACTTATCTAACTAATAACCCTAATAGTTATACATGAGTGCTTTCAAAGGATAAATTCAATCGCAAGTCCTACCCTTCATCTTGATCCATCATAAACCCTAATTTCTTACAACAAAATATTGATTAATGAATTGTTTATGCTTTGCACTGCAGAACCAACAATTAAATCAACTACTCTCTCGAGTTGATCAATTCCTAACCCTATATGAGATAGTGGAGACCTCTTCCTCACTAACGACACATAAGATTGCATTAAAGATTAGGATTTTCTAAATGAAGATGAAATCTTTATGCAGAAAATTTTCCCTATCTCTAAGTGAAACATGTAATGTCTCTATTCATGAAGATCTATCTTATTAAATGAAGCCTCTTTCTCTCTAACAAGAATCATGCAAGCAATTAACTTAGTGCATAAAATCAATCACAAGACAATTAAAACACATGAATAAATACAAAGACACAACTTTTCATAAATTAAAAGCAATTCAAATCATATGTGTTTAGGGTTTCACAAGAATTAGAGCATAAAGATCTACTCCTCCATGGAGTTTACAATGAAAATAGAAGATCTAGAGAAGTAATATAAACATGATATAAATAATAAAACCCCTTTTGACATCTTGTGATTTCTGATGAAGCTAAGCATTTTTCCTCCTTCTTGGTAGCTCTTTTCTCTCCTAAGGTTTTTTGAAATGTGCAAGGATTTTTATCAAAGGATATGAGGAGACAAGCAGTTATAAATAAATAAAAAACGGTTATGAAACTGTTGAAATTCTGTGCGGCTTCCTTCGGAATGTGTCTTTTCCTCTCCTAGGGTTTAGAGAAATGTGAAAGGATGAGTAACTGAGAGGTTGGGATGATTAATTGTAAAATTGTAACCATCCTGTAATGTACCCCACCATGTACACGGCCGTACTCATGGTACGGTACTTTGGAAACTCTTTAATGCCTTCGCTGATCAAGTTCTTTCCATCAACACAACCTTATACACTTCTTGGGTAGTAACTCAGGCACATTTTAGAGTAGTTTCTGGTCACTTTTCACCCTTGAACACTAGCATGTACGTGCCCATGTTGTAAGTTATGTACATTGTAAAAATCAACTTTTGTATACTTTGCCAATTCTTGCTCTCTTTGCTTGAATCATCCTTAAATCTTTGAAATATCATCTTTAAACCTTAAAATCAAATATTAATCCATTAAGTACCATTTTCTTAGTAAATTCACATCAAATCTATACAAAATCATATCAAACAAGTATTATGAATAAGGATCTTTTAACACTTATCAAACTTCCCTACACAAATGAAGACAAAAGAATCTCTCATCAATTATACTCATTAGTAAATATCATATCACAAGTAGCATTCTTTAATTCAGGTAAAACGAAGTAACTCATTCGTGCCTACCGCTCAAAGCTACCATAATTGTACTTGTACTTGGTATACCATAATCATATGTTTAAGATTAATCCAAGTAAATCAAACTATTACCCTCACCATTTAATAATCGCTTCTAAAGTTATAAAAGAAACACAAAGTCAATCAAAGTAAAAGCGACTTGGTTACATTTCACCACTAATCAGAGAGTATGTAAACCATTCAACTACCTCTCTAAACTCAACAACCTAGAATGAAAGTATATGATATCCATCATTCTCCTAGATTTTCTTCTCTTTGATTAAAATCTCTCAAAAAATTCTTTTAACAGCCTTCAGAGGGATGGGTTTTTGCCCGCATCTTTTACTTTTTCCTTTGGATGGGATGTAACCCACATCTTTTCAGCTAGTTTTTTTTTTCATCGTGTTTATAGAAGCTTGTCTAAGTCAATAACGGGGTTAGACTTCGCTCTTCTGAGAACCAAAGCTCGCCCACATTAACTAAGTTTTTATATTCAGTTAAGCACAACAATTGATTCATTTTTTCAAAGGATTGTTAAAAAAGAATCACTAAGTGATTGATTTCATATACCCCTTTCACTAAAGTTAGGAGGGCTCTCAAAGTTTTTGAAAAGTAAATATACCAACCAATAAGGTTAGAAACACAACCATTTAACTTTAAAATTAAGGACTTCGAACTCATCCACAACTCTAGATTCAATCATTAAATAGTAAGTAAATTTGCCATACTTAGATTTCATCCTAAAATTTTAACTAATTATACCAAGTTCAAAATAGGTGAGTAAGACACAAAAATACTATACTTTTATCTTTTGAATGCTATCCACAAATGAATGAGTATAATTTCAAGATTTTTTTTAAATAACTCAAAGTCAACATTAAAGCTTGTAAGTGGAGGGAATTTTGATTAACAAGTGCATAGAAAATATTAACACATCAAGATCCAAATAATTTCTTTCTCTGTATACCCCTTCCCCACACTTATGTAAGATTGTCCCCGTTGTCTTCTAAAGTAAGCACAAATAAGGAAAAAAAGGGAAAAGAAAGCAAATTCAAAGAAAAGGGCACTAAAACTTCCTGGATTGTCAAAGATACCATAAAAAAGTTTCCATATCCAGTCACATGAAATCAAGAGTCTACTTGTGATCACATCAAGGTTATGCCTAAAAACAAAACAAAACAGCTAAAAAGAAAAAGTTAGCCCATCCTAAGTCGAAAAAATAAGAAGAGAGAGGAGAAGATATATATAGGTGCGAGTATTGATGTACCCCTGGGAGTGCACGGTGTTGGTGGTCTTGTACTAGTGAAAAACATGAGCAAGAGCAAATTAAACACAAAACATGTGCCCCACCAATGCCTAGGCATGCTCGTGCTTTGTAGTGTGCGAAAAAAATGACCATAAAGCAAATTTAATCTTGAAAACATATGCCCAACAAGTACACACCCATGTTCGTGGCCGTAGGGGCAAAAATAATGACCAGAACACTCTTTTTCCTTGAATACACTACACTACCTTGTACATGGATAGGTTCTTGGTTATGTTGTGTCTAAACTATTATCCAAAAGCGTTTTCACTTAAGTACTTCACTAGAAACACTATTTATGCCCATGGTAGTGTGGGTGTTCAAAAATCTATTAGAAACTCAAAACTACTTAACCTTAAAAAGATTGAAAAGTAAATACCTAGTATACTTAGGATTGATAGTTTTGAGTTTTTTACTTGTGTTTCATGCCTCCACACTTAAAATACACACTCATCTCCCTTCAATTAAGCACAATCTCATTCTCCAAAAAACTATAATTTTTAACAGCAAAAAGAAAACTTAGGATAGTGAAAACAAAAGAAAATAAAAAGAAACTTAACTTACCTATGTTAGTCATGGGTTACCTCCCAAGAAGCGCACTATTTTTTAACATCGTTGGGTCGACATTTGATGTTAACCTGTCCACCTGAATCCTATGGGAATGTGTCCCACTCCAATATGTTTAAAGTCAATAAAAGGAATTTCTTTCACATTCTTATTCTAATTCTTTTAAGTTCAAGTCCCTTATTCTCAAATATCATGGGCTTTTGATAGGGAGCAAATTTAAAAAATGGTTGTAGCTTAAACTCTATGATATAACCTATAGGTTCATCATCTCTCAAACACCAATCAACTCATTACATTGAGAGGCATCAATATCTTCAATTTCCATCTTTTGCTCAATCTCTCCAAACATCTCTTCTTTTAGGGTAACTTGAGAAATGTCCTCTAGACCTGTGTTTTCAAAGATTAGAGTACTAGGGAAAGAATTAAGATATAATACCTTAGTCTCTTCACAATCATCTTTTCCTTAGTAGACTTCACTTATCTTCATGACTTTTCAGATCTAACTTATGATCTTCAATTTCATTTTCCTTCTCTACCAGTTCATCGTTCACTTTTAATGACTTCTTAAGCTATATAATTGGATCATTTCACTCGATGCATCAAAAGAACTTTTAATTATCTCCTTATTTACTTCTATGTCTCACAAGAATTTCTAAAGATTCAACTAACCTAGATACCTACTCTTGGAATGGTCCAAGAAGAGTGGCCAATTCTTTTAAGGTTATGAGTTTGTAAATATGAGGAGCACAAAATTTCCATGAATCAGCTTCAAAAAGTGCCTACATCGTCTTAACAAACAAATCAACATTATCATATCTTGAATCAATGATGCTTTCCAAGATAGATTTTTCCTGAAGATCATTTTTAGTATGGCTCAAAGACAAGGATGATGTGGTCAATGTGGTTGGAGTATGGTTGTAATGTAAGGCTTGAGAAGAATGTGAGATAGGTCTCTTGCTTTGACATTCAAAGGTCTAATGTCTACCACCACACTCCCTACAAATCATATCATTAAGAGTCATAAGGTTAGTATCTGGAAATTTGTGATAAGAAGCAATAGGGAATAATGAATTTGTATAACATGAGTTAGAAGGACGATAAGATGGATTAGGACATTTATAAGACTCATGATCACCTCCACAATACAAACGCAAAAATCTAATGAAATTCATCATTCATATAATCACAAACTCAAGAACACATTCAGTTAAAATGAATTTACTCCGAATTGTATATATATAAAAAATGGTTAAAGTAGTAGATACTAAAACTTTTCCTAGTATTGACTTGCCAGATCCGCAGTTTCCCAAGAACTAGCTTTCCAGATCCCCAGCAACGGTGCCAAGAACTTGATAAGAGCTTATCAGTCGTATCAAATTATAAAATTTATGAACCCAATAGAAATCCTACGACAAGTTTTAAGGCAGTGCATCTATCGATTGCAGGATAGAATTAATATGGGTGTCATCCTATAGGATCTAGATATCAAGTACTAGTATTACCGTTTCTCTACTATTTAACCTAACAATTGAAATGATATTATAAGTTTTACTTATCTAACTAATAACCCTAATAGTTAAATATGAGTACTTTTAAAGGATAAATTCAATCACAAGACATACCCTTCATCTTGATTCATCCTAAACCCTAATTTCTTACAACAAAATATTGATCAATGAATTGTTTATGCTTTGCACTGCAGAACTACACAATTAAATCAATTACTCCATCGGGTTAATCAATTCCTAACCCTATATGAGATAATGGAGACCTCTTCCTTACTAATGCCACATAGGATTGCATTAAAGATCAGGATTCCTAAACAAAGATGAAATCTTTATATAGAAATCAAAGTTTCCCTACCTCTAGGTGAAACGTGTGATCTCTGTATTCATGAAGATCTATCTTATTAGATGAAACCTCTTTCTATCTAACAAGAATCATACAAGCAATTAACTTAGCTTATAAAATCAATCACAAGACAATCAACACACATGAATAAATACAAAGACATAACTTTCCATAAATCAAAAGCAATTCAAATCATATGTATTTAGGGTTTTACAAGAATTAGGGCATAAAGATCTACTCTGCCATGGAGTTTATAATGAAAATAGAAGATTTAGAGAAGTAATCTATAAACATGATATGAACAATAAAACCCTTTTTGACGTCTTGTGATTTCCGATGAAGCTCAAGCACTTTTCCTCCTTCTTGGTGGCTCTTTTCTCTCCTAGGGTTTTTTGAAATGTGCAAGGATTTTTATCAAAGGATATGAGGAGACAAGCGGTTATAAATAAATAAAAAACAGTTATGAAACTATTGAAATTATGTACGGCCTCCTTCAGAATGTGTCTTTTCCTCTCCTAGGGTTTAGAGAAATGTGAAAGGATGAGTAACTGAAAGGTTAGGATGGTTAATTGTAAAATTCTAACCGTCCTGTAATGTACCCCACCATGTATACGACCATACTTGTGGTAGGGTACCTTGGAAACTCTTTAAATCCTTCGTTGATCAAGTTCTTTCCATCAACACAACCTTATACACTTCTTAGGCAGTAACTTGGGCACATTTTAGAGTAGTTTCTAGTAACTTTTCACTCTTGAACACTAGCATGTACATGCCCATGTTGTAGGTTATGTACATTATAAAAATCAACTTTTGTATACTTTGCCAATTCTTTCCCATTTTTCCTTGAATCATCCTTAAATTTTTGAAATAGCATCTTTAAACCCTGAAATCAAATATTAATCAATTAAGAACCCTTTTCTCAGTAAATTCACACAAATTGGGCACAAACAAAATCATCTTTAAGAAATATAAGTAATCCAGTCTTCTTATCCTAAATAGAACCCAAAAATACAAATGAAGCTTTGAAAAATAAATTTTGGATACAAGCTATGCAAGAAGAATTGAATCAATTCATTAGGAATGAAGTTTGAGATTTAGTACCTAGACAGAGTGATAGACCGATTATTGGAACCCAATGGGTTTATAGAAATAAACTTGATGAAACCAAAATAGTAACTAGGAACAAAGCTCGATTAGTGGCTAAAGTTTATAATCAAGAGAAAGGAATTGATTTTAATGAGACTTTTGCCCCGATTGCTAGACTAGAAGGCATTAGGATACTTTTGGTATTTGCGGCTTCTAAAAACTTTACACTTTTTCAAATGGATGTCAAAAGTGCCTTATTAAATGACTTTATCAAAAAAGAAGTGTATGTAGAGCAACCACCGAGCTTTGAAGATAATGAATTCCCCGATCATGTTTACAAACTAAACAAAACTCTTTATGGACTTAAGCAAGCTCTTAGAGCTTGGTATGAAGACTTAGTAGCTTCTTATTGAACAAAGGTTTCTTTAGAGAAAAAATTGACACAACACCTTTTATAAAAAATCACAAATCAAACACATTAATTGTGCAAATTTATGTGGATGATTTTGTGTTTGGAGCTACTAGTATGAATCTTGTAATAAATGAATTTGTTGATTTCATGAAAAGTGAGTTTGAAATGAGTATGGTGGGGGAAAAAAATTACTTTCTTGGTCTCCAAGTAAAACAAACCGAAAATGGCACATTCATTAATCAGTCTAAATATACCAAAGAACTCCTAAGAAAATTCAAAATGGAAAATTGCAAACCCAAGCCCACACCTATGAGCACAAGCATAAAACTTGATAAAGATGAAAGTGGCAAAAATGTATGTGAAAAGTTATATAGAGGCATGATAGTAGCTTGTTGTATCTAACTGCATCAAGACCCGATATTATGTTTTTAGTATGTCTATGTGCATGATTTCAATCTTGCCCAAAAGAATCTCACTTGAATCCTGTAAAATGCATCTTCAAGTATCTTACGGATACTATTGAAATTGACTTATGGTATCCAAAGTCTACTTCTTTTGATCTTATTGGATACTCCGATACTGACTTTTCTGGGTGCAAAGTTGATAAAAAATGCATAAGTGGCACATGTCACTATCTTGGCAACTCTTTAATCTCTTGGCACTCAAAGAAACAAAACTCGGTTGCACTCTTAATTGCCGAAGTAGCATATTTGGCAGTCGGCAGTTGTTGTGCCCAAAGTTTTGTGGATGAAACAAACTTTAGAAGGTTTTGGACTAATGTATAATAATATCCCGATTCGATGTGACAACACTAAAACCATAAATTTAATAAAAAACCTGATCCAATACTCATGGACCAAACATATTGAGATTAGACACCATTTCATCAGAGATCATGTTTTAAATAATGATATTAGCTTAGAATTTGTTGACACAAACAATCAAATTGTTGATATCTTTACAAAACCCTTGAGTGAGGATCGGTATTATACCTTACGTCAAGAATTGGACATGATTTTGCAAGATGAGTGCTAGATGTCATTGAGCGAAGATAGTATTTTTGAGCCCAATAAGCTATCCTTTATCTCATCTAGAACATAAAACTACCTTAATGAGTGGTTTGTGGTGTGCCTCAATCATATGAATCTTCTTACTGCTTTCAAACTTATAATGACATGTCTTCAGAATGTCATTTTCATCATTTTTAACATATATGCACTTTTGCAAATCAAATCTGAGTCTCAATTTTCCCGCGCATCATACCATCCTATCTTCCCTTTTCCAATCTCACAATGATCCCCTAATACCATTTCCATCTCTCATATGCTCTCTCTATCTCTCTCTTCTTCCTTTGAGCATCTCTCTGTAAGTTGCTGTTTGCAACATACCAATCGGATGGTATATCTGTAGCATCCGATCGGTATAATGCTTACCTGTTTTTGTTGTAGATGACCTACCATTCTGACGATATGTCTGTAGTATTCGACCGGTAAGTCAAATTGCAGCATCTTTAAAATCTCTATTTTTTCTCTCTCCTATTTCATTTCACTCCCTTTTTTCTCTCCACTCTCTCCGTCCGACCCCTCTCTACCCTCCGTTCGCCTTCCCCTTCACCTTCCTCCTACCCCCCTACCCCTCCTCCTCCTCCTCTTTTCCTCCACTTCCTCTCTCTCCCCTTCTTTCCTTCTTCCCTCCTGCCTATATCTCCTCTCCCTCTTTACCCCTCTTTTACCTAAGCCTGACCCCTTTCACGCTCTACTCACCCACCTACCCCCTACTACTCTTTTCTTTTGCTATCATGGCCTCTTCATGGCCCATGGTGCGTGTACTAAATGTGCCAGGAATGATGGTTCAAGCGCTTCCTACAATACCCATTTCTTTCCTGCTAGGGTGCACTCGGAGTGGTTCAGCCTCTTTGACAGACTCCTTGCAGATTCCGATCACCTTTTGATTATGAGGTACTTCAATTCTTCGATCTTACCTCCATTCCGGGTATTCAGGTGAACAAAATCTTTGAGATCATGCATTTTCTTGTTTCTATCAATGAACATGCTGTCAAGTTATTTTATTGTAATCTCATTGATAAGAAAGATTAGCATGGGCATCTTAGTATTTAATTGAGTTATGGTGATGACATTAGAGATAGACTGTAGACATATGTGAATGGGCATGAAATTGAGATTACTCCTGATAATATCTGTAGTTTGATTGATGTGCCTACTGACGAGGCTAATTTGATGACTGATTTTCGTGGGGACATGTTCTATGCCCGTATTTTTTATGCTATTGATGTTGAGGGTGATGCTTGGTGTTCTGATCATGCTTTAAGGGCCAAAAGGATGTCTCAGCATCACCGTATTCTTCATCTATACTTATCTCATAACTGTGTGCCTAGAGTTGGGCGCCATAGCACCACCACCTTTATTGGTTTATGGATCATGTATCGGCTCCTTAATGGGGAGTCAATCAACTTTTGGGATGTCACGATTCACAATTTCAAGAAAGTCACTAATGGTCTCAATCGCGCTCTTCTTCGATATAGTCGCCTAATCACTTTATTGCTCCAAAGGAAAGGAATTCATTTTGAATTCTCATCTTGCTATGTGTCCTTTGAGCCTTACACCATGAATCATCTTACTAAGGGCGATTAGAGAAAGGTGTTTGAGGGTGTTTATGTGCGCAAGGAGCTTCTTTCTCCAATTTGTGGCATTACACTACCTTCTGACTTTGATGCTGAGAGTGATGATGATGGAGACGATGATAGTGATGATGATGGGGATGATGCTAGTGCTGGAGCTCATGCCGCTACTGATGATCCGCCTACTGGTCGCCCTATGGATGTGCTTGCCCCTATGGATCTTGGTGGCCCTTCTAGCCCAAGCACCCAAGGTGGTGCCTCTACTTCTGTTGCTGATTTAGCTCACTCCTTCAATCTATTTAAAGTTGATATCAATAAGCACTTTGATGATTTCATAGTACATGTTAGCGATAGCCTCCAATCTATGGCTAAGACTCCGAACAACATGAGATCTGATCTTGACATCTTCTTTCAAGACTTCTATTGCATCCATCCTCATCCTCTACCACTTGTTGATGCCTAGTTTCTCTAGGTTTCTTTCTTTTTTTTGTCTAGGCTTTTGGCCGTCCTATATGTATTTTGGATCTTTCAGTTGGCTTTATATGTTCTAAGCTAGCTAGCCTATCTACTTTTTGATGCATGCTTTTCTATGCCTCCTTATGCTTGTTCTTGGCTTCTTTTTGTGGTTTTTTTTTTTTTTTTTGTGCTTGACTTTTCTTGGCTCATGTCTATCTATATCTAATGCTATTGCTTTTTGATGAGGCCAAAGGGGAGAAAATATCTAAATTCTTTTTAAACTCAAAGTTTGTTTTTCAACTGGATGCCTAACTGGGGGGGTGGCGTCTAAGTTAAGGGAAGAGATCAATAAAGTTAAACTTTATAATATTTGTCCTCATAAAAAAGAGGGAGCTTATTGAATCAAATTAAAGCATAATTTTGATGAGACCAATATTATAAAGTTTAAATTTGAAAAATCGTTGAATAATACAAAGTATATATATGTTATATTTAATTGGACATGTGATTGCATGGCATTCTAAAAAAGTGCCATTGTAGACCTTGCCGTATGGACATTGCAAGCTTAACATTTTGATGCTATTTAATTTAATTTGAGCCGAAAGCATATTTCTACCATTTTTGTCACTACCAGTCGGACGATAATACTTAGCATCTGACCAATATATGTTTCCCCTTTAGGTCTTCAAGTATGGTTAGGACACTAGGAAGACGCCTCATACCGTTCGATAGTACGAACATATTGTTCGGTATGGTAATGCCCAGAAATATATCCGTTGCCTGCATTATATACACACGGAATTTATTATTTCAAGGCATAATGGCAAGTAAAATGAGAAGCGTATTTATACATGATTTTTGGTAAACGAAGACTAGTTGTTGAGCTTAGAAATTGCTACCAAACTCTTGTAATCTCTCATATTATTGTATTTGTCATTAGGTCTTAAATTTGTTTAAATTGAGAGTGACAAAAGTTAGTAATACTCTTGAGTGTTATTTGCAAGATTGTAAAAGAGCATTACCCAGTGGATTTATCAAGAATTGTTGGTTGAGTGTGGCTCATTTGAGCATTGATCATTTTATGATTAATAAAGAGTGTGAAGACCTCCTTAGGAGGCATTGGTGTGATCGTGGAGATTAGGAAGCGGGTCAAACTCCACATTAAAATCTCGTGCTTGTTTCTCTTTACCTTACTCTCTTTATTTATTGCATTACATATGGTGAATTTGATTGATTGTGTTTTGTTGCTTAATCCTTAATTCTTATTATTGAAAAGAATTGCATAAATACTCAATTTACCCCCCTCTTGAGTATTTTACCTTGTATATTAGGTGGATTTCACCAGGTTTGCGGCCTGTGTGTTGGTGTACATGTGCCGCAACCTATTTACCATGCTTAGGTAGTGGAAAAAAGGATCTACCCATCTATTGCTTGGAAAAGTAACCCATCTAACATGACAAAATAAATAAATAAATAAATAACCCATCCAATGTTAAAAACTTATTTTATCTCATATTGAATGCCAGCAGTTCTAAAACTTATCAATTACTTGCCACAATACGCACTTTAAAATGTGTATCTTTTATTCACTTTATGAAAAATTTTAATCACTAATACCAACCAAAAAAATTATATTTATCTAAACACATATTCAGGTTTAAGCCACTACCATTGTAAAAATTATAACCATAAATATTATTATTATTCTACATTCATTTTATTATAATTGAGTTTAATAATTGATATTCAAATGTGAATCTCAATTATCAAGTTATCAACTACTATCAAATATTAATTTGAGCCTAATTTTCAAATCAATCACCTAAAAACCTAAATACCAAATTTGCTATTCTAACCTAAATATTAAACTAAATTCCTAAATTTAAATAATATCAATTCCAACCAATAAATCATAAGCTAAAATTACTAAATTTATTTAGCTAAATTCTAATCATACACTAATGACACCTTAACCAATCGTCTTAGCTTGGAAGTTCCACAAGAAGTCATCTAAATTTTCACATGTTTTTTATTTCCATCAAAAGTAACCTCTACAAGAAACATTTAGATCCCCTCTATAAATAACATCACACCTAATCTAAGACTTCTTTACAAGGCTTCACACACTAAAAAATACAAAAAATTCACTAAATCCTATACGTTAGATATTATAGAATCCCTCCATACCACACCAAAAATTTCTCTCTTCTTTCTATTCTTCTTCCAAAAAAAATCTCATCCTATTCTCTTCATTTTCTACCAAGAATTCTCAACTCAAACACACAAATACTATCTTCTTTTAAACTTTAAAACCAATTTATAAGAATAATCCCTACGAAAGTGAGCACTAATTAAGTAAAGTAATCCTTAATGCTCATGCCTATATCATTACCTATTCAATTCCAAATCTAATGTAAGGACTTGCATGCCCTACATAAAAAAATTCATACTTGCAAATCACGCAACAATGCCTTAAGTATTACACACTCAGGCTTCCTAAAGGATTTGTTTATCATGAACATTTGCTAGCTGATTTTAGATTCTGAAATTATTTAATTAGATTATAGAGACAACTGAATTTAATAGCGGTAAAAAACAAACTTTTATAAAAGAAATCATATCATTAGGTACCTTTTATACCTTTCATGATGGCAAACAAAGCTTTAAAGCTCATTATAAAATATATGGGCTCCAGTAGGCACTTAAAGAAAACAACAAATTAAAAAAAGATGTAAATCCAGTTCTTTGGACAAAATAAAAACATATACAAATAATCTAACCGCCCTACTTCAGTCAATCCTCCATGATCTCTAGAATCGCTAATACCCCAGTCAAACATCATCATCATCCAAACTATCATCATTCAATCAACACCTAGAACAGAGAGAATAATGAGTCAAAACCTAGTACAGTAGTAATACAAGTGCATACAAGATGATACACAAGCTTAAACTAGTGTAATGTGGCAACAAGAAGTTATTATCTCTAAATTAGAGCAAAATAAACAACACGGGACCACTCATACTTCAGAACAAGCCTCTAGGAATCTTGGGATCTTAAGTAATCGCAGTTGCTCATAGGGTTGATATAAGTAGTCCGGATACTTATATCTCCAATATCTAACCAAGAAGAAAAATAGCTTCATCTAAGATTCACAACTATTACGCATCTCTACTTATCTCAGTCTATAATATAATACGGGTTAATGAGCCATACTATAGTACTTTTCTTCAAGCCTATGTAGACGTTATTTGATAGTGTTTGCCCTATTGGCCTGCTTAGACACTTATGAATTACCATTACATCATAGCATACCATTGTATCATGGTAAAGTGTGGTCTAAGCACCTAAATACTGTGTCAGCTTTAGACAAGGTTGTCGCTCCCCAAACCAGATTAAATGACACAAGCACAATTAACACTAATTAATTATTAAGACATCTTTAAGTTTTAATTCATTTTAAAAACCTATCCTAACAATCAACACGCAAGTTACTGTGTATTTATCTAAAACTTAGTGAGATAAGAAGAAAGTCTAGAAGAAGTAGAAGCCATACTCAATTTTTATTCAAAATTAAATTATATAAGCAATTCAATTATTTATTAACTTACATCAAATTCTATTCTAAACGTTTATTTCATGGTTTCATTTGATCAGACATGAAAAAAGAACCTCATCATGGCTAGGAAGATCGCCCTAGCAAGATACGTACATTTCTCTGTTGTTTGTCAAATCATTTTAATTAAGCTAGTTTTGGTCTATTATACTTTAGAAACATGATACTCCTTATATTGTTTATTGATTTATCCTAACATATAATATTTATATTATCTAAGCTAATTCTAAGTCTATATTAATTTAGTTTTAGCTAGGTTTTTTAAACTTAATCAATTAATTCATTTTAGCTTAATAAAGTCGATTTAGTCAAGTTGAACTTAGATTGATTAACAAAACTTATTTTATACTTAACTTCTATGTTTAATCTAATTATTTATTAAATCTATAAATTCTCTTAGTTATATAATTTATTAGTATATCACATTATTTATCATTTATCTATTTCATTTTATCTCTCTTTCGTTTCTCTTTTTTTAAACAGAGGACATCCATACATGGTGTATGACAAGCTATATGAATTCATATGGGCATGTATGGAGGGCTGTATTAATTTTGAAACAAAGCCAGAAAAACATACATCCCTTCATACGGGATGTATGACAGGCTGAATAAAACCAGGAACTTGCACCAAAAGTCATACACCCCTCTATATGGGTTGTATGAAAGGGTATGAAATAAGAGACTTGCACAAAAAGTCACCCCTACATGGGGTTGTATGATAGGTTATATGAAATTAGATGACTTTCCTTTGTTCTTTTGCCTAACTTTATTCACTTGTTCACATCTTTTATCTTCAAAACTCAACTTACAACATACAAGCTCAAAACTACAACTTACAACATTCATAGACATGTTATTACTTCATCAAATCATTTCATAAATCATCTAGTCTATTCATGCATGAACAATGCTTAGGTTTTGATATCCATGTTCATATATCTTTTGTTTTCAATTTTATGATAAACCTCATCTATTTCTAGATTTAGATCATCAAATACTTGCATAAACAACAAATCAAACAAAAAAAAAAAAAAACCAACTATACTTATCTTTTAGCAAGCACATGCAAATTTGGTCTTCACTATCACTTCTTCTCCTTAGTTGATTAAGCTACTCCATGCTTGTTCTTTCTCTTTTATCTTGTTTCCTAATTTTGATTTCCCTTATGATCCTCTTGAAATTGAGATTTGGAGATGGTTTTGAGGGAAAGAAGAGAGAAGAGAGAAGAAAGAAAGAAATGAAAAGGAAAGAAAATGAGAAAGAAAAGGAAAGTAGGGAAAAAGAAAGAAAAGAAAAGGATAAAGATTAGGACATATTTTAGGAGTATGGGTTTTAGGTTTAAACTTTTTAGATAATTATGTTTAGTCCTAAAAATATTTAGGAAATAATTTGAGAATCTGTATATTAGAAATTAAGAACTTGAAATAAGGGTTTGGTTTAGGACTTTAATTTAGATCAAATTGATACTTAATTTGAGCTTGGGCTTAAGAACTGATATTTTTAGGCAAGTAATGAAACTTAAAATTTATGGGGATTTAAGAAAATGAAAGTTAAAATAAAATTCAAGGATTTAAGAGTTTAATGAACATTTAAATTGAATGTTTAAAAGTTTAGGATTTGAAATTGAAGAAAAGGGGTCTTAAAAAGATTTTGGAAAAGATTTATGAAATTTGATTTTTGTTAGAATAAATAGAAAACAAATAGATAATTTTGAAAAGGATATTCAAAATCTCAAGTTCAATTTTATCTCCTTACTGATTTAATTGTGTCAAGTTATCTAATCATAATTCATTGTTTGTTTTACTTAAACTATTTAAACTATCCAATTTAAATTTCCAAATTAAATTATAATCCAACTCTAAACTTAACTACCTATTATATTATTCAATCATACTATTTATAAATTAGTTAGGTTAGGTTTAGGTTATTTCTTCTAACCTTTATCTTCAATTTGATTCTTAGGAGATTCTTTTTTTTCCAAGACAAGATCAAGGTTGGAGTTAGGAGGTTAGCATAAGAAGTTTTATCAAGTTACTTCTAGCAGTAGGGAGGTTTAGGGGCTTGCCAAGAATATATTGCTATTCTAGTAAGTGATTTTCAATAAATTCATCTTGATTTGAATTTGATGAAGTATATATGCTTCAAATCTAAAATTTTGCTTGAGTATGTTCTTGATATGATTTTGATGAATTATTGCTTGTATTGTATGATTTATACATAATACATGCCTAATCTTGAATTGATTTGATAAACAATACAAGAAACATGCTATAATCTTATAACTAAAATTAGAATATGTTTTTATCATGTTTTTTTATAGAATATATTAAGTACCAAATAATATATGTATGCATATGCATATTATATTAATCTAAATTGTTGTTTTGTATTGATTTTGGGTAGAAATTTGTAAAATAATTATGGATTTGTATTATATATGATCTTAGGCTGAATTTATACATTTTATAATGTATGAAATCATTTGAAATTGATAAATTTTGATTTATGCAGTTTAATTACGAACTTACCATTAATATTGTGTTAATTTTCTTGAATTATCGAAATATATGTTAATAATTGTAAATAATGCTGAAAATAATTTTGAAAAAATTTATTTAAACTTAAAAATATGTGATAATAATTTATGGAAATTGAAAAATATTTTTAATAAATTTTAATAATTAATCTATAAAAATAGACATTATATGTCTATGGTTATTAAAAATATTATATAATTTTTTAATAAAAATTGATGGAAATAGTTAAAATAATGTTTCTATATGTAAAATGTGAATTTTTTTTATTTTGAAATTAATTTGTTATTTCTTATATTTAGTAACTTAAACAATGCCATTTACAGGTAAAATTTAATCTAGTAAGCTAAAATGAATTTAAAATAAAAATATTATTTTAAAATTGCAAACTGAAATTATAATGAATTTTGAAAATTATAATTTATTTAAATAAAAAAATCATGATTTTAATTAATAATTACTAATTAAGTGTAATTTAGGGTACATTATATAATTTTGCATCAAATTGGACATACTGGATTTTAATGGTAAACGTTAGGTACATTAGCTTGATGCTAATCTAATTAGCCTATTTTAATCTTAATTAGACTTTTCTAAATTCATTTGGGCCTAACTAGTTAATTTAGAACTCATTAGCTAATTCTATGCATAAATAAAATATATTAACTTATATTAGGCTTTAAAATCTAAAATGAGTTTAGTTAAAATCTTCAAGTCCATTAACCTATTTCTAACCTATTTGGCCTATTTACACTAAAATGGGCCTATTCTTATTAATCATGGATTTCCCTAGTCTTTTAGGGCCCTTTCCATTCAAAATCAACTTATACACCAAATAGATGATTAATGGGATTAAATTTCAAAATATAGGCCTAATAACCAACGTTATTCTAATTAGGCATAATTTCATTATATTTAAGTCTATTATAAATTTCTAGGTATTGAATTGCCTATTGGGGTCAAAGACAAATTTTTGAGTCCAAAAGCCTTAAAATACAGTTAGTGAGTAATTGGAACTATTTAGGGGTCATAAAGGCTAAATAACCTAAATAAAACCTAATTCTACTCTATTGGGCTTAAATCCAAAATATTGAGTTCAATATCTAATTTTACTCGAAAGGGCTCAGTTCCAAAATCTTAGCCCAATTCCACCTAATTAATAAAATATAATTCCTAATGGGCTTAAACTCAATATCAATTCAAGTGGGCTTAACCCAAATCTCTTAAGCTCATTAGCCCAATTGATTTCACTTCAAATATGTTCATAGATTTACACCATATCCTTTCCTAATTGCTTAATGAATTGTGATATGATAATTAAATTAATTCTCATGCGAGATCAATTTTCTTTATTAGATATTTGTTTGCTTCCAAGTCTATCTTCTGATATTTCTCAAACTCTAGTATTTGTATCAAGTACGCAATGACTTGCTTGTTACTTGTCGAGGATAGACATCCTAAAAAAAATTAATACTTAAAGATGGCTTAATGAATGATTAACTATGCGTGATCATTACTTGACTTACGCCGATGGGTAACAACCTTACTAAGCGATGCCATCATGGTAGTTAGACACTTAGGCCATCGATGATGGCTTAATAGATAGCTAATAAGGGAAACGATAATGACGTAACGTTTATTTGTGCTTGGTGAGAAGTAATATAATCTAGTTCACATTTATAGAACCGATTGGACTACACTATATTATGGACTGAGGTAATTAGAGATGTCTAACGGTTGTGATCCCTTGATAAAGCTATTACTTAGATTTAGATAGGAGGTAAATGTATTCGATCTACCTTTGCAAACCTCGTAAGAAGTTACCGCTACTTAGGACCTCTAAGTTCCTAACGTGTTGTCGGAGTGTGAGTTCTCCACTATTGGTTTGCCACACTTAATTTAAAGATATAAATTGTTGGTTATATACGCCTTGACCTTATTCGAGGTGTGACATATATAATATTGTACTAATTAACCCTCATCCAACTAAAATATCCGAATTTTTCAATACTTAATTAATTTGCATATATATATATATATATATAGTGCTTGCTTGAGATATAGAATTATGGTAAATGATTAGTTAATAAAATATGATGAGTTAGTGTACATTAGTGTTAGTAGTGTATTTTATGATTAGTGTATGTAATGGATATATATATATATATATGTTTGAGTTGTTTAATTTATATTTATTATATATGTATATATGGTTGATAAGTTTGGAGTGTTAAAAACAATTATAATGGGTTAGTGTAACTTGGTAAATATATTGATTATTGTTTTAATACATGTAAAACTCAAGTTTTATAAAACAAACCCAAACTAAACCAAGCCTAGCCATAGCAGAAATTTTAAGCCCAAAACTAAGTTCTTGAATAAAGCCCAAAGCCCACTCTCCTTACTCTCTAAAGTCTGCAACGAAAAGTCAAACTAAAGGATAAATATCAACTTTTATTTTGTCAAAATTTCAAGCCAAAACAATACACTAAAATAGACCAAAACTAACGCCACTTACTACTCTTACATTTATGTCTTTTTCTTCTTATTTTCTTGCTCTAATTTGCTAAGAAGTTCCATTAGAATTCACTTCCAAGCCAAAGAAAGTCTAAGGTAAGTTTACATGTTATTTTGTGATGATTTATTTCCCTTTTTCGTCATGGTTTTTTACTGCTCATAGTCTCTTGGTAGTATTATATGTGATATTGATATGTTGAGATGGTTAGAACATGTTTGTATGAATGTGAATTGAGTGGAAGTGAAGATTTTGAAGTGTATGAGAAGTGCTGAAGTTGTTTGAGTTGAGGTGTAAGTTAGAGTTGGTTATGAGAAGTTTAAACAAAGGTTTGAAGTTTGTTTGTGGTTGGGAGTATAATGTTTGAGTATTGTTGAAGTAGATAAGTGTGTGTTTGAATGTGTTTGAGTTACTAAAAGTGGAAATTTGGATATTTAGTTTTGAATTTATCATGCTCTGTTTTCGAGCGAAGCATGGGGTCATGTTAAAGTCGTGTATCTCACTGTATTTGGAAAACAAAATTTTGCAGAAAAACTCGGGTAGAACATGAGACCATGTTCACAACGTGCTTCTCTCTGTGTTCAAAATTAGAAGGAGAACAATGATAGCACGGGAGAAACACGGCTCCATACATCCACCATGTTTCTCATTGTAGACGAATTGTTTTTTATTTAAGGAAACACGGCAAGAACATGCCCTCGTGTATCAACCGTGTTTCTTTCTATTTATGAACATGTTTTGTAAAACCAAGAAACACGAGTGAAACACGGCACGACCTATTCAGTACTTCTCTTGGGTTGTTTTTTGCAAAAATCGAAGCATGAATTCTTTTTCCACCATATTTCTTTATTAAATGGGGAACATGAGGGTTACACAGTATACCTAGCTGTGTATCCCTGTTTTAAAAAAAAAATCATTTTTGTTTATTATAATTTTATTTCTTTATATATATTTCCTTAATTGTTTCCTTATCTTGTGATTAATATTCAAATGAAAATTTATGATATTAATATAAATGAATTTCTTGCTACAACTTCGAATCTTTAGTTGAGTGTGTTAGTTGATTCTTTTCATGACAAGTCAGGTACACAGTAACGTTGTTGTTGTTTGCTTAGGATAATATCCTAAATTGATTTTAATTAAAAACGAATTAAAAATTGTTTATATTGGTTATGCTTTTATGCCATTGAATCTGGTTCGAGAAGCGGCAACCCTGTTAACGAGGTTAACATGGTAGTTCAGGCGCTTAGGCCACCTCTGTCATTATAATTTGACAATTTATAAGTAGCTCAATGAGTAATTGATAGAGAGAATAGTATCGGTGTAACATTTGCTTATTCTTAAGAAGAAGTAATATGATTTAGTTCACGTTTATGATATCGGTTGAACTAAGTAATTGAAATGACCCAAACTTAATTTATAACTAATATATGTATATTGATTGTTGCATGTGTGTATGTGTTTGAGTGAATTAGTATATTTGTAATGTGAATGCGATTTAATGTATGTGAATAGATAATAAGCTATGATAATATATTTAGCATGATAGTTTAATTATGTTATTAATTATTATGTTAATGCAAGTGGTAGTTGTAGTAATTACTGTTTGATAAATTAAGCGTATTTTGAGCTAAGTTATAGTCTTTAAACTTAGCAGATTTTGGTCCAAATCTAAGCCCAAATTCAAGCCCAAAATTCAACATTATTAGGATAAAGATCAATACTAATTTGCATCTTTAGACAAGCCAAAACAAACACAATGAGAGGAAATTCGTGATTCCTTTAAAGCCCAAAATTTCAAGACCCAAATCAAGTTTTCTTGGACTCAACCCACCACAAATCCTTCCCCAAGTCTTATATATACATTGAGGTAAGTTCATTTGATGTTTAAGATGTCTTATTTTCCTCTAAATCCATGAAATATCCATGTGTAGTATAATACAAGTAGTTAATGTGCTAAATTCTTGTTGAGATATTGTAGAGTGGTTAGGAAAGTTTTAGAATGCTTAACATGTTATAGATAGGTTGTAGTAGGCTTTCATGTGGTTTGAAATAAGTTGGAAGAGGTAAAATGCAAAAATTTTTTAGTTTGGAAAATAGAGGAAATCTGCAATGCGAATTACAGTGTATGTCGCCAGCGTACATGCCGGCATTAATGTTTTTAATTCTGACCTTTTGGAAATTTTCTCAAATGCTATTGGCATTGAAGATAGGATTTGCCGGCATTAAAACTCTGATTTCTGACCTTTCAAAATTTTCTTAAACACCGCCCGCATTGACATTGACATTGCCGGCGTAAAGACTTCAAGTTTGTACAGAGTGCAAACTTCTTAACGCTGCCTTATACACCGCTGGTGTATGATCCTATACCACCGACGTTAAGGTTTGTTTTACCGACGTTAATGGCCGGTGTGGACTTGTAAATTTCAAGTTTTTTTAACTTCTTCCAATACATGATATAAGACTTTTTAATCAAAGATTTGCCTTGTATGATGTTGTATAGATGTTATGTGATGACTTTGAATTGTTTTTACTTAAAATTCAATAGTTTTCCTAAGTTCTAATCTAGTAAATATAAGATTGACTTAGGATAGTAATGTGATATAATTGATTTATGTGGAACAGAGGTAGATACTCAGTTGGAGATTCCCGTCAATTCCCAAATCAAATCAGGTACACAATACTTTGATTGATTGTTGCTTAGGATAGGCATATACCAAATTGACTTTAATCGAAGATTAATAAGAGATATTGAAATTGGTTGTGCTTTATGTCGTTGAATTTAGAACCAGGAAGCGACAATCTTGTCATGATGCAATGGCAAGGTAGTTTAGGCACTTAGCCCAATCCTTTGTCATGATGCAATGACTCAAATCCATGATGCAAAGGTGATTTCTTTTATTGGCTAAGTGGGTAGCTAATAGGGTCAACTGTATCGGTATATCCTTTACTTAGGCTCGGAAGAAAATAATATGTTTTAGTTTGCGGGTATGGGACCGTTGAACTAATTGATGTTATAGACTAGGATAAGTGGAGTGTATAAAGGAGTATGAACCCTAAATGATGCTATTATAATCTTTTTCGATTAGATATAGGAGATATAGATATCCAATCTATCTATATCAACCCCCTGAGTAGCTGTTGTTACTCAGGACCCCTAGAATTCCCAAGCTCGAATCGAAGTTTGAATGCTCCAGTGTTGTTCTATTCACTTAACTAAAAGATAATGAAGTTGTGGTGATTTATTGCATTGTATTTAGTTAAGTGAGCATTGCATATATATTTGTTGCATTTGGCTCATGCTGCTATCTTGTAGGTGACTTTGATGATGGGCCCTATGACAATATGGGTTATGGGACTGACTGGGAGAATTCTGTGGATGACTAGGAGAGAGAGGCCTAGTATATGCTTAGGATTCCTTTTGATGTAAAAATTTGTGAAGTGTTTAGGCTTATTTGTTAAGCCTTGGAATGTAATTTGTGTTGAATTGTATTTGTAATATAGTTGGGTTGTAAGTAGGATTTCTATATTTATATGATCCTTGGGAAGTTTTAATGTATAAATATATTATGTATGACTTGTATATAGTTAATGACCCACTACCTATGTAGTGGTAATGTTTTTAATTTAAAGCATATGAATGTTATATCTGTTTTAAACAGGTAGCCACTACAAACATCTCTTTTTAAGACGACCTTACGTATAATACTTGAATATTGTTCATAATATTTGAGTATTATGCGTGGTCGGGAGATTTGACACACTTAATAATTGGGTTAAGTAGACTGGGTCTTTACAGTAATATTATGGATTAAGTTGAGTAAAGTTGAGTAATGACTATTAACTCTAGATGAAATTACTTTTCTCTTTATCGGTTATATCATTTAAGAGATATAGGTATTCAGGTTACCTATATCAATGTCATGAGTGTTGTGTCATTAGTCATGACTCCCAACTTCCCAATGGCTTGCTCCAGAGTTTGAATACTCCTTTCTTGCTTGACAAACTTAATTATCAGATATTAGTTTGATGGTTGATGCATTGCATATAGTTTAAGTATACCTGTCACTTCGAATTTATATGTATTACTTATGTACTGGACCCTTGGCTCATGATCTTCTATTTCAAGTACTGATGAAGATGAGTTTTATACTCAAATGGAAATGAAACTAATCTTGAAGACTTTTTAGATGATTGGGATGTTTAGGAACCCTGACTATGTTGATAAGAAGCCTTTGTAATAGAATAGGACAAAAGTGTTTTTGAACCATGTAATAGTTATTAGTATTTTGATAGAGTTTGTATGTATTTTATTATAGGCACGTTTTCTAGCCTATGTTTTGAAACTTATATGTTTGGTTCTAATTATATATATATATATGTAATAATCCTTGTATTGTTAATACAAGTTAGAGAGAAGATTTTAATGTCTTGTATAAAAGTTCCTTTTTATCTTATCTTAGGAAATGGTTCTTATAACAGGTTTGAGCAAGCAATTCTATAAACTTTCTCTTTATAGACAGCTTTACATGTAATACTGCAGGTTACATGTAACTGGGGACTGGATTTACCTGTTTTAAATAAGTAGTAAATCCGGGTCCTTACACCTTCAGTTAGGTTTATTAATCATCCGTTTCAACATGTTACAAAGAAAATGGGACACTAACAAAGTAAGTTCACAGATTTTCACCTTTTGGTTTTAGTGATTTAACATTAAATCTTTTTTTCTTCATTTTGGTAACTTTTTAATTTAAAAAAAAAGATACAAATGTAAAATTTCAAAGAAAAAAAAAGGACTTATATAAAGAAATTATGGAGAAAATGGCAAGAGAAAAAAGTCCACTTTTTATTAAATTTAACTCGTGCATAATTGTCATGTCTCTATCCAAAATTAGGCATAAGCATATAGATTAAATACTTTATGTGAAATTCATAGGACCATTTGGTTGTAAAAATTTTATGAGACTAGATTAAACAAAAATTTTAAATTCTGATTTGATTTATTATAGGTTTTGATATTGGACAATGGATTTTTCAAGTATCGGACAATTGATCTTTTAGGAGGACACACAGATAGGTTGGGCCAGGTCAAGACTTGATTTGATCCTACTTGGTCTAAGACCTAAATCTACCCTAACTAGGGGCAAGGTGGGTCTTGAACCATGGATCCACTAAATAAGGTTTGGGTCCTGACCATCTATTTAAAAAAAAATAATAATCTAGAAAAAAAATATTTAAGTTAAAAATAAAACTTATAACTCAAAATGGGCATAAGAAAATTATATCATTTAGTTCATTTTCACATTAAATTCTTAAGGAGCTGCATTTATTTGTACACAAACACATCCCATTGGAGTTGAAATATTAGCGATATGAGATTACTAGTATGCTCTAAAAGAGGTTACAGAATAAAAAAAAAATCCTCATTATTTAGAAGTGAAATTGTTATCTCAGTGAAACTCTATATAAATAAACAAGTTATGTTTTTTCAATTGTATTTATTTCGTGTGTTGTTATCAAATGATACGTTAAATGCTTTATTTGTAGTGATAATGATGGTGGTGGTGGTGGTGGTGGTGGTGGTGAAGGTGGAAATGGAAAAAATAAGGTAATAGTAGTTGTCTTAGTTTAATTTCTTTGTTAAAGCAATTTGTTTTGTCTCATTTTGATCCAATATTTCTATAACATTATATATAAAAATAACGCTTATTTAGTGTATAATAAATTATTGTGCAACGAAACACTCAATAGTTAATCGAGTGATGCTTATCTTCATTAGGCCTTCCAATGAATCTCTCATTCCCAGACTACTTATTCTCGACTACCCAGCCCATTAAAATGACCACTTAAGGTTGTTGATTTACATTCACAACCAACGGAACATGTCGTACATTAGGCAACAGAAGTTCGAGGTCTTTTCCTCTTTCCTCATGCGACTACTTTATTTTAATATTTGTGGACTAAACTGTAAAATATCAATCGATTGACCACAATTTCCTTATATTATGTAAAATCAATCTTTTAACATTATTACTTTGTCGACCGAATAGTCAATATTCATGAAATGAAACTCAGCCATACCGAATAGTTAACCACATCCATGTAAGTTCAAAGAATTATGCTTAGCTTACTAATGAATTCATTTTGAAAAGTAATACTAAGTATGCATGTCACAACTAGTCAATCCAAATAAAATTTAAATCAACTGTAGCATAAATTGTAAACTTACCTATTATTTTTATTCTATATATACCCGAGTCTCCTACCTTTAGAATTGAGTATTCAAAACTCCAATTTTCTTAGAAAGTATTCATACACCCTTTGATGAGAATTTTGTCCTTAAAAAAATGAGAAAGAATAAAAAATAGTAAGATTCACTTTTGTTTTTTTTTTTCCCCTTTCCCTTATCCAATTTTTTCTATCATCGTTTTGATATGATCAGAGGGATAGGAAAAGATAAACAACATAAGTGAACAACTACACCCAAAATATTTGAAGAATTATGTGTTGAGTTCTTCGATTAAGTATTCCATCAAACCAAAGCACCTAATGATATTTTAACTTATATCCATCTCGAGTGCGTGTGATTACCAAAGACTTCATTCACCTTGGAGTTGTAAGATCAAGACCAAACTTAATCAAAGTTGTTCGATCTAATGAAACTTGTGCAACTAAAGCAAGCTATTCGATTAATGCACGAGGAAGTCGATCGATTCGGTTTAGGGTGTCTTTGGTTCATTCAGTTGGGTGCTCTTCATGTTGTTAGAGAGGTGTGGTTTGGGTTCCCAACATGGCCTGGTATCATAGTGTGTGTTTGGGTGGATCACGTTATATTGATTGGTGCTTAGATGATTAAGTTCAAAAGATTTTAGTGGCTACCAATAAAGTTGTTAGATATTTACATGATATTACTTTGAATTATTTTTCCCAATTACTTTATAAATGTTGGAGGAAGGAGAATTGAATTCGACCCGTCAAGAAATTAGTAAATCATTTTGGATCTCTCTATATCTATCTTTTTTTTTTTCTTTCTTTTTTTAATCACTGCATCTTCAGCTTTCCAAAAATCCCATTAGTACCAGCTTTCGAATTTCAATTGTGTCCTACAAAATTAATAAAGGAAAAAAAATAGAAATAAAAGCTAAATCAAACACTCAAAGGACAACTTTCTAAGTATTATATTTGTTACATGAGTATTAATAATGTGTTAACAATGATCATTTTTTATAAAATATGAATGGTACTTGTAAGAATATTATTGATATTTTTTCTACTATAAATTTATAAAACGTGGTGAATTAATAAATGCCAATATCTTTTGTAGTAATAAAGGAACGAACTAAATTGTATATTAAGTTCTTATCGGGTATCAATCTGAGCCCTTGTAAGTTTTTCCAATTGTACTTGAAGAATGATTAAACCATAAGATTTTCTTGTACTTGAAGAAAGATTATAAATCTTAAGCATTTAAATACTTGATAATGTGTAGGATAAAAAGCAACCTGATATGTGCGCATGAATTTGAAAAATATAGGATTTGATATGGAATAGAATTCTAACTTATTACACTACCAAACACTAGGATCAGTTTTTCAAGAAATTGAAATCCTGTTTTCATCTTCAGTAAGCCAAATCGAATCTTAGATTCTTACATAGACATTTATTATAGTAAAAACTCAAGAAAAGGGGGAATTAGTTTGAACTCACGAAATACTTTATTTGAACCAAGTCTTATAGAACATGCGATTTCACATTGTTGATTTTTTTTTTTTTAGCATGATTTTATTGGAACATATCAAGCCACAAAACACAAGTGGAATTCCTTTCGAATATTCTCTAGGAACATTTCAACAAGATTATTAGACCATCTTTATTGATAGATTCTTTAAAGAGTTGATTAAAGTGCCACATCAACAATTTAAGCAATTTGCTGTCATGCCCCAATTAAGATCTAGAGTGCTAATAGTTCCTCTACATATAAAACTTAAATGTTATATGTAAAGGTTATCCTTAATTAAGTGAGTTTCTAATCAATTTTAATTTAGCAATCCTTATTTAAGTTTCGTAAATAACAATAAATAATCTTCTAGTAATACATCCAAAACCTTACAACACAAATATTAAACTCCCAAATCAATAATACAAAAATATCCAATGCATCTAAAGTATAGTCCATTCTATCTCTCACCAACATTCAACCCATAGACAGAAGTAGTCAGAGCATCCATGTCAACATCATCATCATGACTTGAAAAAGAAAGGAATGGGCCGAAACCTAATACAACAGCTACACAAGTACATACGATATGATCACATGCTCTTATTCTAATGCACATGCAACAACAATAAATTTCTATCTTTAATTTAAGAGGAGTAAATTAGCAGTGGAGCACTCACACTCCATAAACATGTTGTGGGAATCTAAGGGTCTTGAGTAGTAGTAATTATTTAGGGGGTTGATATATAGGTAGCTTGAGTACCTATATCTTCTAGAAGAAATTCTAAGTAAGTAGTCTCATCTAGGAATCATAGTCATTACTCATCCCTACCCATTACAGTCCATAATATAATGCGGCTTAGCCGGTCTCATAAACATGAGGCATAATATTACTTCTTTCTTATTCAAATAGATGTTATTTCGATCTTGTTCTCCCTATCAGCTATTCGCTGAGCCTCCTTGATGTACCATATATAGGTAAGGTTGGCCATGCAAGGTTGTTGCTCCCTAGAATGAATTAAACGACACAAGTACACTCAAGCAATTATTAAGCTATTTTTAAGTATTAATTCATTTTAAGATGTCTATCCGCAAGCAACATCCAAATCATTGTGCACCTATATACAAATAGGAAATCCTAGCATGACACATATGATAAGAAATCCAAAGAACAAGAATTTGTATAAAGACGTTTTAAAGTTTCCAATTTAATCATTGACTCATATTATATTATTTATTAATAAATTCTTTAGTTACTTATACACATTATCTTTTCTAATACTACTCATAGATCAAGTTCTAAAGAAGTTTTAGTTTTGAAACATTCTATATATGTAATAAAGTTCATTAGCTATTTATCATAACCATCTAAGCTTATTATAATTAATTCCTCGAAGTGATATTTCCAATATCAATCAAATAAACTTTTATCAAACAAAAATAACTTATTTAATCTACAATTAATCCATCCATATCATTAATACATCAATTTTACTCCGAAGACCCTAAACTATCTTCCTAATAGATTGTTATTAACTTGTTAGTGATTATTTGTATCTATTTTATTAAACAGATTTATAAAATCAAAATAATTATTTATTCATCTTAAAACTCATATTTTAATATAAAAACATAATTGTAGACATCTCATTTTGACATTTTTTTTGTCAAAATAAATACTTAGCTTAGTATATACATAATTAAAATAATTAATTTTTGCATATTATAAATGTTAAAGCTAAGAATGAAAAATAAAAAATAAAAAATAAAAAATAAAATAATAATCATAATAAATCAATTTAATAGAAATAAATATAATAGATGTAATATGGATAAATGTAATTTCAAAATTCGAAAAAAAAAGAACACTGTTTATCGTCTTCCAGCTTTGGCCGCCCGATGGGCCATGTTTGAGAGCTTTTTTGGCTCGGTTTTCGATCCGTTTTTTACAAACCAAGCACGTTTCTTAAAAATAGGCGCGGAGTAGTTTATATTGGCATAAAATTTAGTTGTTTTCATCAAGTAGAAGGATTTAAAATTTGAATTTGAAAATTAAAAAAAACTCGTTTTTGGTTTAAAAAAAAATGCAAAATCCGAGATTTTTGTTAATGACAGTTGTTTAACGTTCAAAATCATAACGGTAATGACAGCTATTTGTGATAATTGACCGTTTTTTACAACTAATTAATAGTTGTAATCCGTTTTTTTCGGATTAAAATAAAAAGCCCCAAATTTAGATCTATAAATAGAGAAGAAAAAAAAAAAAAAACGAAAATAGAGGACAGAAAACAAAGAAAAGAAAAATCAAAAAGCATTTTGATACTCAGTAAGTTGAGAAGTTCCATTTCCATAAATCAATTTTGCCAAAATCTACGAACCACCGCCGCTTCGGCTACCCTGTTGCCTTCCCCGCCGGAGCCGTTGTTGGTCGTCGTCGTCTATAGCCGTCGAAGCTCCGTTGAAAATCCTTTGCTCGTGTCGTCGTCGGCCAGCCGATCTCTTCCACTGCTCGTGTTTTGATTTTGCTCCCAGAATAATTTGATTCTTGCCATTTGCTGTGCAGATCGATTCCTCCAACCACGCGCGCGTCCACTGCAGGTATGTCTCCTGCTCTCAACTCAATAATAATAATAATAATAATAATAATAATAATAATAATAATAATAATAATAATAATAGTTGATGAATTGTGATATTATACAAATAATATTAAAAATCTTGTTATAATTCTGGTTATTATAATATAATTATACTGTAATAATATGGTTTGTGATTGATGAATAATCGTCTTATAATTATTTGTAATATATATATATATATATATTTTATTCGTCGTATAATGTTCATGAATAATTAGTTATCACATAAATATACGTCTTAACTAGTAGTGATTTTATTCCTAAACATGATATATTCTTTTGATTTTATCGATACTTTGTCAATAATAGTTCTTGATTTCTTTTATGACTTGTTTGTATTCTAAAATTGATTTCTACTATAATGTATTCCTTTGATATTTTGAATATTTGAATCATATACAGTTTGTATTAACATCTTGTTCGGACATTGTAACATGATTCTTATTTTGATAATGCCATGACAGCCAATACACGATTTGACCAAAATTTGTAATTATTATACAATATGCCATGATTTAAAAATTTGATCCCTATGAATATCTGATTGCATGTCTACATGTTATAGATTAAAAATATGATATCTAAGTGATGTATGATTTGTGTTGACATTTCTTGTTATGATTTAATTTGTGATAACATGATACATTTACGATGATTGTCATATTGATATTTCCTTTAATGCATTAAAATTTGTAATATGATTAGTGATTCCATGATTTTTGTTTTTATTCAAATTGATAATAATAATGATGATAGAAAGATGAAAAAATAAAAAAAATTAGTATATAATTGTAATATCAAATTTTGTTATGAACGTGTTGTGTTATTTTTGAAAATTCAAAATATGTAAAATTAGTAGTAGCTTTAATCATGATAGTATAGTCATTATTTTTTTTTAAAAATGAATGATTGTTTCATAAATTTGTTCTAAAAATATTAAGTTGAAATTTTAGGATCTAATTTGTCATGATATAGTTTTTGAATGTTCTATCTTTTCGCATTAATATAGTAATGATTTTGTTTTCTTATGATAAAATTGAATTTTTTTTATATATATCATGTTAGGTATGTGTTCATAGAATTATATTAAGATCTTGTAATTGATAATATACATATAATCATGCCCTAATCATGAGGAATATATGAAATTTTTTAGAGTTTTAGGTTTACAATAGTTGAATTGTGTGATCATGTATGATGATTAGTCTTTAATATTCCTTTTATGCCATGATGTAGTGATGACCTTGATTGTAATGATATTGAATTTTATGATTTCACCATATATGAAACCACATTGAAATCTTACCCTTCATAATGTAATTTCAATGATATATAAATCTTGATTATGCCATGATATTGTTTTGTTAAAATTAGCTTGTTAAATATTGATATTCCTTATAATATTTTTATTCTTGATGATATCTATGATCAATTGATATGCATAATATGTGGTTATGATTTCTTGTTCAAAATTTTTGTCACTTAGAAAAAATTCGATTTTCCATAAAATTGCTAAAACCTAACTTAATAGATTTAGGGTTCATGTTAAAAGATATGTATATATTTTTCATAAAATTAACAAACTTAATGAACTTAAAGCGAAAAGATTTCAAAAAATTTTTAAAATTAACCAACAAACTAAATTTTTCTAAAAGAACTACGTGTGGTCTGATCCCGATTAGCGGGTACGTAGGCACCTAAATGGGCGACTTAAAATATGTAAAAAATTTTTTTTTTGTGAGTTTATTTGATTTGCTTAGTTTAGAATATATGAATATTGATAGAATTTGATAAGATTTGATTAATTTGAATATTTCGAGTTTTTAGATTATATATAATTATTGATAGAATTTTTAGTATTTTTATGCATATTAGACATATGTTTAGTTAATTAGATTTGATAAATAGTTTAGATTTTGAAATTAGGGTTTAAAAGAAAGCAATTTAAATATGGAAAGTTAAAGTGGTAACTGTTTAGGTTTTAATAGGATAGCCCCCGAACTGAAGTTAATTTCTGGTTCTCGTTTTCAAAAAAACGATTTTTTCGCAGATCAGTAGCAAAACCAAAATCAACTTACCCATTGGTTTTGGTTTATTTTTTTTTCTCGACTTTAGTCGAGTGGCGACTCCCAAATGTTTTAAAAATTCAAAATTTCCTTTAATTCTTAGTCGAGAATTCGTATTGAATGGGTTAGGGTTTAGTACGAATCGGATTAAAGGAAATCGAAAAACCAGGCTCGACAATAATATTTACAATTATATTATATTTATTCCATTAGAATCAATGTCATGTAACATCATCTTTAGTTTATACTTTATGAATTAAGTCATGAATTAATAATCAAGAAATCATCAATTGCATTAGTTTTTCCTAATTTCCAACACACAAACATCATCATCAACTAATATTAATCATTATCTATTCCTAAACCTATAGATCTCATATCATTATTTATTATTTCATTATTCTATCATCAATCACAATAATACAAAAATATGAATAAAAGATTATAAGTTAGATTACTTACCTATGAAAAATAAATATACATTTAAACTACTACTAATATTACCACCATCAATTAAGGGATTGCTTGTTGTAGAAGCTTCCTAAGCGCACCTCTTCCCTCTTCTCAACTTTTTATTTTCCTATTATAAATTTTGTATTAATATTGTTATTAAAGGATTAGGGAAAATTAGGAAATTTTTCTTACCTTTTTTCTTGATTTCTCTTGTGTAGATCTCTAGATCCTAAGAGAGAGAGTTTTTGTTTTTTTTTTTTCTTCAAATAGAATTTAAAGAGAGTTTTTTAGTGTAAACTTCATGGAGAAGTTTTTAAGAGTGCGAGTAATGAGAGAAAAGAGAAAATAAGATTTCCGTATAAGGATAGAATGCCTTAATCATATAAACCATACATTCAAGATGGAAACTACATACATTTAAGATGGACGATTATGACCAACTTTTGCTCCAATGTTCTCGAAATCCATTCCAATTCAATTCTTCACAAGTATTAAATTAACCCAGAATAATTGGAAAACTTATCGACCTGATATCGTATAAATATTTCGGAATCAACATTAATGGGTGATATCAAGTGAAGCTCTAGTGGTAGCAATAGGACGAGGAAGAGAAATCCATCTCCCTTTCTTTCTCTGGCCCTAAGCCCCTGATCACCCACCCATTGGAATATCAATCGACCAATAGAATCAATGCAGCACATAAGAGGTACATACCGTATAAAACCGTTAAGAGGAACCTCACTAGCCACGAGGGACCACAAGAACATGTGCATTACATTTAAGGAAAATGACATAGGTTGATTACTCATTGTCTTCTCGGCTTTTAGCATTGCCAGATGGTAGGTATTTGACATCACTAACATTTGTGTTTATCTAAGATCCATGTGCCTTAAAGTATTAAAGGTATATCTTAATGTATTTTGTTTCGAGCGATAGATGGGCTTTTGATGAACACGCCCACATCAATAGGATCTGCAGTGGTGATCTTAATATTAATCGGATGTAGTTCTTAGACCACGCAACTTCTCAGCATTTTAGGGAGAGATGCATTTGAGAATCTTCTAGATACTAATTTTGGGTTCCACGCTTCGATTAAAAATCTAATGAAAAATGATAATTACATAAGCCGAAAAATAGACCACACTCATAATTGTTAAAATCACATTTTTACTGGTATGATTTTACAAATTTATTATTTTAAGAGGCTCTTCTAAACTAATTTGCTTTTAAAATCTTATAATTTTGCAAGGTATCTTATTCTAGCTATTTGAGTATAATAAGAAAATATTTCACAAGCTCATCAACTATTGAGGTACCACATTTTGATTTGTTTTCTCTCTCTGTTCCACATCTATATTCAAGTTTTAGCACTAATAGGGGAACACATTTACTTCACATATACGATCAATAAATCAATATAATCAGAAATGTTTGATTCTCTTCAGCTCATAATTCTTTTAAAACAAATAACTTGAAATGAACATAGTCACTCAGCCTTCTTTCATTAAATATTAAGATTTAAATATATATATATATATATATATAAATTAACTTTTTTTTATATCTATTATATATTTTAAATTTTTTATGGTTAATGTAGGTATATATATAAATTATCAAAGCTATTTTATACAGATTGTGGAATATTATGTTTCTATGTCTCAATAATACATTATGATTCAATATATAGATTGTTTTACAATTTTATATAAAAGTACCAGTTTGACAATCTGGGCCCGTGATTAAAATTGCATCAAGAAAAAAATAGCAAGAGAATGATGCTTTGTCATGTAAACAAGAATGGATTGCTTAATTTTTTCCTCCTAAACATATAAACTTCGTCACTTCTTAATGTGACTTTTTGACTGTATATATAACATATGAAATTATGAAAATATTTTCGACTTGTAGCATTTCATTAGCCAATGTCTTTTACTATTTATAAATTTTCCTTTACGTCACTTAATGCTTTTTCATTAGCCAATGTCACTTAATGCTTTTTCATTGGAAATGCATTTTAGCTACGTGTGAATTATAGCTTTTTACTAATGAGAAAATGTATTTCAAGTTTAGAGGACCGGAAACTCGACTTTTTAGAATAATTAGGTAAGGAAATGGATAAAAGGAAAGATGGAGCACCCTTTTGAAGAAGGGATAAGTTAATTGTCAAAATGAGTAGCTGACCACAATTGTCAAGTCAGATGCTTTGTCAAGCATCCAGAAGCCAGAAAGCATGGAGAAAGAACGGAAAGAAGAATGAGTAGATTAGGATAGTCAAGCAATGAATCGATACTTAGCCAATTATAGATCACACCCAAAGAGACCAAATGGATGCAATGAGATTCTTAGAACAATTACATATTAGAAATTGGAAGTACATAAAACCTTACTTGAATGATTTCTTTTATTACTGTAATATAGCAAGATGTTATTATGAGCCAGCAGTTATTGATAAAGTACTTTGGAAATTACCAGGACCATTAGGACTAGAGATATACAAAAATTTCAAAGGAAAAAAATAGAACCAATGTTGGTCAATACTCCAATATTAAATGATTTAGGAACTAGAATCCAGTATATAATTAGGTTTTTAGTAGAAAGACGTACAAACATACAAATTACAAAAAAACTCAAAGGAGAATACAGTTATTGCGAACAAATTTATACACCACAGGTATATGGGTTAAGAAGAGAGAGACAAAGAACAAGAAGAAATAATAGATATAAAGGCAAAAGAAGTAGTAAACAGAATAATAGACGCAGGAAGAAATACTATAAGAGACAAAGTGATGCTAGAGTATCATTTTTGGATAAAGATAAACATGTTAGAAAAAACAACAAAAGGAGGGTCTATAAAAACAAATTAACTTGTTTTGCATGTGGAGAAGAAGGACATATTTCTAAAGATTGCTCTAAAAGACATAATTTACATGATAAAAGAGCCATTATAAATGAATTACATGAATTAAACCTCACAGATAATGAAGAAATAAAAAGATATGTAGAAGTATAGATAAGTTGTGAACATAATTGGATACATGAATCAGGATAAAATGATCACCCATGTAAATACTGTTGTAGATATCCCCACATTACAGTCAGATTTAGATGCATAAACTGTCAAATAGAAAGTTGTAAAAAATGCCTAGACTTACAAGGAGAAAAATATGAATTACGCAATAGCAACAGTAGTTACAACAATGGAATAGAAAGTCAGATTTAATAGAAATAAGAATACTTAGGATAGAAGAAAGGATAGACTGGATAAAAGAATTACAAAAAGAATACAAAAATAAAAGCATATTAATATAGGAAGACAAAATTTTTCTAGAAGAAAATAAAATGGTTAAGACTTACATAAACAGAGAAATAATGAAAAACTAGGATTACAAATTACAAATATGAGGATAAAAGTACGATTTATAGTAGAAACTGAAGTGTTAGATACAGAAGCACTCATAGATACAGGACGTACAAACAATATAATAGATAAAAAGATAATACCAAATGAATGGATTACGGATATACTAGGAAAACACTGTGTTAAAGCCGAACAGATGGATGGAAAGCTCTTTGAATATTGTGAAATACTTACTGATCATTTTATAGAAATAGAAACTGAAGAAGGATAGAGTTACAAATTTAAGAGTTCTAAAACTTATGTGAGACTTATGACTTTAAAAAGGTATGTATGTATTCTAGGATTACAGTTCATTGTAAATGACAGATTAGGAATGATAATTACTAAAAGAGGAATTACTTTTCTAACAGGAGAAACACCAAGACTTATAGATAATTGTGAATGTGACAGAATAGGAAGTTGCAAGGTAAAAAGAACAAAAATAAAACATAAAAAGAAAGGAGTAAACAACAAAGAGGAAGGAAACTTAAAAGAATAAGTAGATGGAGACTTATTTATAGAATTTTTAGAAAGTTATGACAATTTAAAAATAGGAACAAAATGTATAAATTATAGTTTTGTTTACAGCTTAATAGAAACAGGAAAAATAAAAATAGATACAATCCTAAGTAGATTAGAAAAGGAAGAAATAATTGGTAATAATCCAATAAAACAATGGGATAAAAACAAAATAGAATGTAAATTAAAAATAATAAATCCAGATATAAACATAAAGACTAAACAGATCGTTTGTGATAACATAGATAGGAAGGAATTCAAAATACATATTAATGAATTACTAAAAATGGGCGTCATAAGAAGGTTAGACAATCCACATAGAAGCCCAGCTTTCATAGTTAGAAAACATAGTGAAATAGTTAGAGGAAAAAGTAGAATGGTAATAGATTACAGAAAATTAAATAACAATATAGAAACTGACGGATACAATATACCAGATAAAATAGACTTACTCAATAGGATACAAGATTGTAATGTTTTTAGTAAATTTGATTGTAAATCAGGATTTTAGCAAGTCAAAATGGAAGAAAACTCCATACCCTAAACAACTTTTACTTACCCTTTGGGACATTTTGAATGGCTGGTTATGCCATCTGGATTAAAAAATGGACCACCAATTTTTCAAAGAAAAATGAAATCATTTTTTGATAGATATTCTTTTGCCTGTGTGTATATAGATGATGTTTTAGTTTTTTCAAGAAATGAAAAAGAACATACTGCTCATTTAAAACAAGTACTTATAAAATTCCAAAATAATGGAATAATTGTTAGTTAAAAGAAAATACAAATTTACAAGAAAAACATAGAATTTTTAGGAGTAGAAATAGGAAATGGAAAAGAAAGGTTACAACAACACAAAGCTAAAAAGGTTTCAGAATTTACAGTAATGAATGAAAAAAGAAATTACAACAATTTTTAGGACTCGTAAATTATGCTAGACCTTTTATAAAAAATTTAAGAAAACAAACTAAATTACTTTATAAAAAGACATATACTTTTGCAAAATTAAATAAAACAGAATTACAATTAGTAGAGAAAATATTATTAACTAAAGAATTACCAGAATTAAGATTGCCCTTAGATACAAACTTTTTAATTGTAGAAACAGATGGTTGTGAAAGTGGATGGGGAGCAGTATTAATTGGAAAATGCCATAAATATTCTTTGAAAAAAGAAGAAGAAATTTGTAGATATAATAGTGGTAAATTTAAAGAAAAATGACTAAAAAGTAGCATAGATATATAATTAATGGCGGTAATCTATGGATTAAACTCTTTCAGATTATTTTTGTTAAATAAAACGGAAATACTAGTTAGAATAGATTGTGAGGTTATTGTCAAGTTTTACAAAAAGAAAAATAAAAAAACTATATCACAAAAAAGATGGGTCGAATTTACTGATTTACTAATAAGTAGAGGATATAACGTTGATTTTGAACATATAAAAAGAAAGGATAATGATTTGCCTGATCTCTTGGGCAGGTACATCAACAATGAATAATAGATACATGACTCTTAATGACTTACAGCAACAGAAAGAGTTACAAACATCTCAATCTTCTCAATTTTTATCCCAAACTTCCCAATTTTTATCAAAAAAAACCTTTCTTTCTCATACAAGCCACCTTTTCCCACTATGCTTACACCCTATCAAAAGAAAATAAGACCTACTGGAAATGCGCTAATAAAAAACTAATTCCCTTCAATCAGAAAAATGATGTTTGGAGATATTGAATTACTAATTCTAGACCAAAATCCAGAAAACACACAAGCCTTCAGATACCCCAAGGTCAATGAAACAAGAATTACAATTGAATAAAAAAAACTAATAGATTCTGTTTAGGGATTACAAACCTTGGATAAAAACAAGGTAAGAGTGTGTTTGGCATTACTAAATTACATAGAGAATACAAACATTGGATTACATACGACAAAAAATAAAAAATATTATTGTTATGCTGTTATAAAAGGATTCAATCCTAGAATTTACAAAAACTAGATCTATGCAAAAGCTCAAGTTGAAAATTATATTGGACCAATTTGGAAAGGATGTTTTTTTTTTCACAACAAGCGATAGAATTATTGGAAACCGAACTGAGACATAGGGATTTTGGAGTTGAGCCTTGTTTAACTTCAGAATTCAAAATACCAAGAAATACTGAATTACTGAAAGTTAAAAATGAAAAAAAAAATTGAACAATAGCTGACTTACAGACAACTTAATCCCATCCACTTTTTACGATATGGTATAGATAAAGAAGAAACTAGTGAGAAAACAAAGAGTTACATTTTCTTTAATAGAATGAATTTTGTTGAAAAAATATTAAAGAGAGCTAGAACAACTATTACATCTTATGCTTGTAAAAATTTATGGAAACGCTTTTTAATATTTCAAAAATATGCAAAGGACAATGCAAAAGATGATTACAGATTGACATGTGACTATTATCACAACCATAAAGGAGAACTTGATTACATTATTTACAAAATGAACATCTACCTTGACACATTTGAGCCTTTTTACATACAAGGATATGGATTTACTGAACAAACTCTCCTATACTATGGATTACTAGAACTTGTTTACGAACAACCTGAAAAATTTCTAGACACTGAATTCAGGACATCAATAAAAGAGGTTGTATGCACAATAAAAGGAGAGATGGACAATTGTGAAAGAAGTAGGACCTTAAGAATAAGGATGAACATCAAGAGCATTCCACCAGAATGGCTGACTTTTGACATAAAGCCTGCCGGCCACAACATAACAATTGATTATGTATATGAACTTACTTATCCTACTCAAGAAATAAAGACAAATGAAAAACTAATAGAATTACAGATAGAAAACTAGATAACCCATGCAATTGCTCATGCAAACATACCACCAGCTGAAGAAAATTACTTGATTTACCAATCATAGATTTACAATATCTTTTCTTCACACAACATGATAATATAGAGAAATATAGACACCAAATACTCCATAAAGGCTGAAGCCTATGAAGAAGACACCTCAATCATGAAAGAAATAAAACCAGTATGAAAAATTAAAAGACCAGAATTAATGATAGACAAAAAGATAGAGATTGACAGACAAGACTCGTAAGAATAATTACAGAATAGTTCATAAACAATTGTAAATTGTTATTTTCCTATTTTGCCCTTTCTTATAATTTTGATGTACCCTTTTTACCTTTAGAATAGAGGATAATCGAAAAAACAGGAACAGGGAAATGCGCTTTCCCTCTATTCTTCTATAAATAGACACCAGTCATTCTTTGTGGACACATGAAAAATCTTACACACAAGAAGAGAATATACACACTCATATTTAGAGAACTAGCATAGAATTACTCTCAGATTTACTTCTTATACATCCCTCTCTTTGTGGAGCTTCTCTTTGTGGAGCAATAAAGCTTGGAGAAATTTTTGTAAGATTCTACCTTACTCTGTTCTTACATTTGGTTGCTCTTTATTTTTTTTTTAAAGTTAATTTCATACCACCTTTCGAGACAAGCGAAAGGGAAAAGTGTAATGTTCATTTGCATATATCATTTATTTTTAAATTTCAAATGAAAATTTTAAGTTGTTGAAAGTAAAACCAAAATTTAAAAAGCAAAATTAAAAGTTACTATATGCCATGCCTATTCATTTTTGTTATTCTATACACTTATTCCACTTTCTCTCTCCTCTTTTGTTCAACCTTTTTTTTTTCAATCTCTATTAAATACCTTGCGATAAAAATGTAAATACTTCTAATACTTTTATCTTACGAAGATTCAAAAAACCTCATTACAATTCCACCATTGTTTGAATTTGTATAGCCAGCAAGACTACTAGTGAGACCATTAGAACCATGAACGAAACAAATTTTCCTTGTGCCTTTCAAGTATTTCATAATCCATTTAACTACTTCCCACTGAGCTTTCCTGAGATTACTCGTAAACCTTAGCTAAGTTTGACTTAGTGTATATCGTAGTGTACATTAAGCTCCTAACTGTACTTGAGCAATGAACTTTATTCATGTAATCTCTTTCATCAACGTTTACTCAGTAATGCACTATTATCAAGTTTAAAATGTGATATCAAAAGAGTATTTACCAGCTTAGATTAACTATCTAGAAAGATTGTGTAATGCCTTTTCATTATAAATCTGCTGAGATACATACGATAGGCCTATCCTCTTATCTCTCTAAATCTTCATGCCTAAAATTTTCTTAGCTACACTCATATCATTCATATCAAACTTAATGCTCAACAAAATCTTTAAATTGTTAATTTCAACCTTATTCTTAGCTACAAATAACATGGCATCTATACATATTGACAAATAGATACCATATTCTAACAATTTTCTAGAGTATACACAATTATTAAATTGATTACAAATAAATTCATGAGAAACCATAAATGCATTGTCTCTTGTAACACTGCTTGAAATACTATTTTAACTCGTGCAAGGATTTTTTTTGCAAACACACATGGTCTTTGTTTTCAGTACACACACACACACACACACACACATAAACACCTCTTGCTATATCATATAAACGCGTTCTTCTAGATTCCAATGTAAAACAATAATTTTCACATCAAGTTGCTTTAATTCATGATCCCTTGCACTTACCATGGCTAGAGCAACTCTTATGCTTCTATGCTTCATAACTGGTGAGAATACTTCATAATAATCAAGTCTCTCATTTGGTGTAAAACCCATTGTCATAAGCCTTGCTTTGAACCTAACTAGTTTAGCCACAAGATTGTCTTTTTCCTTCTTAAACACCCATTTGCATCCCACTAGTTTAACACCCTTTGATAATGGTATAAGATCTCACGTTTCTTTCTTCAAAAGAGACTGCAACTTTTCATTCATAGCAATCAACCATTTTGATGCTTCTTTACTTTATACTGCCTCTTTGTATGACATCAATTTTGCATTTGTGAAAGCATATGCGACAAAATTAATATTAATGACACTAACAAAATCAACATACCTTGAAGGCTTTTTAATTTCTCTTTTTCCTCTTCTTGTTGTTACACTTTATGGTTGATCAATGTGCACATCTTTAGGTTGTTTTACAAGATTTGTAGTCATTCTGTTTAAAGTTTCAATCTCAAATACCACTTTTTGGCCAACTTCCTGTTCTTTATTACCTACAAGATCATCAAGCCATCCATGTCTCTAGCAAAACATAGCAAAATCATCAATAATAAATCTGGGAGTTTTATCCTTTTCAATAACTAAAGTCTATACCCTTTCATTATAGTTGCATACCCTATAAATGTACATTTCATTGCCTTAAGGTCAAGTTTATCAGCATCAATATGAGCATAATAAGGACATATATGCATGCCATAATAATTAGAGGGAGTATCGTATCCTACATAATCTATCGCAATCGAAGGAGATTTGGTGATCAACATATAGTAAGCAGTATTAACCAACTTGGCCTAACTACTTCAAAAGCCCAATGTTTAATTGCATGCATCAAATATGTTGTAAATGTTTTTCATTCGTGTGTTTTGCAACTCTATTTTGCTATGGTGTATGTTATACAATGAGGTGCCTCATTATACCTCTTTTCTTACAAAATTTGACGAATGATGCATTATAAAATTCTAAGGCACTATTTGTTTTGAATGTCTTGACTTGTTTCCTCATACAATTTTCCACCATCGTCTTCTACTCCTTGAATCGCCCAAACACCTTAAATTATGACTTCAAAAAATGCATCCAAACATTTCCAAAGTCTCTATGAATGAAACTAAATATCTGCATCCATCATGGGATTCAACAAGAGAGGGTCCCCAAAAATAGGAATGAATGAAAGGTACTTGTAGACGTATGTATAGAAAGCTAGTAACACTTAGAAAAAATAGATTATACCTAATATCGATTATCTTTTCAAAACTAAAAGTTAATTTATGCACAATAACAAATATAAAGAATAATAATAATTAATAGAGAGATAAGGAAATGAAAGTTTACACTGGGATATAACGTAAAGGTTGGTCCACCCCTAATCTCCGTAGTTCATAACAATTGCCTCCTTCATTGGAGGACTTCACCTGCTTTATTCAACCCAAAAAAAAATTTGCCTCAACAGAGGATGCAACATATCAACAAACAAATGCTTGAGTTAAGTCTTTATAATCTCAAACTCACTAGACTTAGTTCAAGACTTCACCAATAAGCTCACAACAAACTATAATATAGTGCTTTTACAAAGATAGTAATAACAAAACAAATAGCACTATTATAAGTTTCTCACTCTCAAATAATATAAATTGTAATATAGGCTTTTTATGTTTACAATGATTTTACATACGAAAAATAAGCTACATAAACCACCAAATAGTCTTTAAGAATTTCTATCTATAAGCCCTTAAACAAGCTAACCATTGCTCCTCACAGCTGCCAATGACCTGGTTGAAAAAGCAATAATGTCTAGTTTTTGCCTATTGGCTTATTGGTATAAAGCCCTATCAGCTAGCCGATGTTATTTTCATAATTGAGGATAATTCATAGTTAAAACTGTTCTTTGATCAACTTGTATCATGCGGGGCGGTCGATTTTGTATCTGCAACCAAGTATGCTTGTCAATAGGTTTGATATGCTTTCGTATTTCGAGCATATCTCTCTCATCCAAACTTTGATTGAGGTGATTCAAGATGCTATGGAAAGCTTAGAGAGAACTCTACAACTTTCATATTTTTAGCTTTGAGAGATTCGAAAGGAATTGAGGTCTAAAATATGCATGACACAACCCACAAAAATAGAGCACAACAAAAATACAAAACACACACACACACACACACACATATATATTGAAGCATTTTCTTCCTTCAAATTGTTTGACTAACTAAGTGTAACTTAACACAATTGAATGGTTAATTATGCAAATAATTTTCTCATCAGAATTCATGTTGAACACATAAGTTTAACAGTATGCTTGCTATAACTAAACTTCACTTTGTGTTGGTTGCTCATAACATAAGTCTTACAGAATTTTAATCTATGTTTTAACACCATCTAGCAATCCTTATTTGCCCAATATTGCAAGTCTTTTCTCGCTTAAATGACTCAATCTACAATGTCATAATTTCATACAATCATCATGCTACTTTAAAAATTAGATATTACCATTGCTCTCATCATTGAATTTCCCATCGAGATGTAAATACCATGCCATAATTACCCTTAATCAATATTAAAGTATCTTTGAAAACTCTAATTTCAAATCTTTACTACAAGAACTATACCAATGTTTATCAAAGGTACCTAAAGAAATCAAATTTTTCGTACATTAGGAACATTCGAGGCATCAAATGATCTAATAATTCCATCATACATCTTAATTTGCATAAAACCATCACCTAAGCTCTTCATTATCATCCAGTTTTACACTACCCTTATACTCTTTGGAAGAACTAAACAACTCATTGAAAAAGTTATGTGATATGATGCATCAGTGTCCATAACTTAAGTATTTGCAAAACTAAAAGTATTGATTATCAAAACATCAATGCCTTTGCCTTCATCAGAACTATTCATTACAGTAGTTGTACTTACTTTGTCATTTGACTCCTTCCTTTTATTTTTTTCAATTTGCTATAAGTAGTCTCTCCTAGTGTGACCTTTTTCTTTGCAATGATAATACTAAGGTCCTTTAAACCTTGATTTTGAACATGACTTACTCCTGCTTCCACCAACCCTTTCTATATTCCTTTACCTACTAACAACTAGACCTATATCTGATTCATTATCAGAAGAGCAAGAAGCTTTTCGCTTCAATACCTTAGACTGCATATCATCCTTTACATCACTAACAAAGATAATCTCTTTGCCATATAACGTGATATCAACAAAATCCTCATATGAATTAGACAAGGAGCATAAATGAATGATAACTTGATCTTTATTATTAATTTTAACCCCAAGACCTGTAAATCTAGTGTGATTTTGTTTGAGCAGTCGATATGATCTTTTACCTTTATTTTGTTAGTCATATCAAAAAATACAAATATTGCTTATAATATAATCTGTTTGTTAAGGATTTCTTCTGATACTTGCTTTCTAACTTTTTTCTATAACAATGCAACACTTGTTTCATCAACCACCTCTTTAAAACTTCATCAATAATGAAATATCTCATTTTTTTATAAAGTAAATAACAATAATAAATATAATAACATTGATAGAAAATAAAAATTATATTGGAATAAAATATATAATAAAAATAATCAATAGCAACAACAATAGTATTCAATCAATATGATAAGGAATTTTAAAGAATAAATAAAATAGCACAATAATTAGGAATCCAGTAATTACGAGAGCAAGTAATTAAAAAGGAGAACATCAATTAATATGCATCCCTTGTCATAAAACAAGCAAGGAGGAGTAACATGGATGATTTGAGTAGTAACTAACTTAGTCAATACAAAGTATGAGGGCATGGAGGTAACTTCTATCTAAAATGTATAATTTATATGTTTAATGCATCCCACCCTCATATAAAAGCCTTAATTTCATTTTTCCTCTCATTCCTCATTCTCAAAACTTCTTGAAGAAATTTTACTTTAGAAACTCTCTCTAAACTTTTATTAGAAGTTAAACACAAATAACACTCTATCTTAGGATTTAGAGATCACAAGAGAAATCAAGAGAAAAAGATAAAAAAAAAAAAAAATCCTAAACTCTTCAATCTTTCAATCACAATACTAATACAAACTTAATCTTTGGATAATCAATAATCAAGAGGAGGGAGGAGGTGTGCTTAAAAAGCTTCAACAATAAGTAATTCTTTGATTGGTAGTAATAGTATAAGAGTGTGTTTTTATTCTTCATAGATAATTAATCTAACTTATAATCTTGTATTCGTGTGTTTATGTTGTTGTGATTGATGATTGAATAATCAAATCATAGATTATGATATTATATTTATAGATTTAAGAATAGGTGATGAATGATTATGAATGTTTATGTTCAACAAAGTCTAAATATAATGAAAATTATTGAGATGTAAAAATAAAAATATAAAAAATATTATATTTGGGTGAAATTCTTAGAAATGGTATTTTAATGTGTCTATATTTTAAATGAAAATTTTCATGATTTTAAATTTCATTTACTATTTTTAAAAATTAAATAACGAAATGGCAAAGATAAAGCAAAATAGAGTTTTGGATAGCATAGTGATGATAATGTATAGGGCTAAACTGGTCACTTTTTCTTCTTCTTTTGGGGTGAGATTATAATGGTTGAAATTTATTTTAATATGGTTAAAGAAACCACCAAGAATTGGTTAGGAACATTCTCAATTTTGCGAAAACTAGTCAATAGACAATGTTGTTTCCTTGTTTCAACGAGATTTTTTTTCATTATTAAATCATGTCAAACCAATTCAATTGAGTTGAACTAATTTAGAAACATGTAAATCATTGAGTTAGAGGTTTACATAAAAATTTAGGCTCAAGAACCAATCTAGAAGGTAGTGTGTATTGTAGTTTTCAATAGAAAGTAAAATATTGAAATTAGTAGGAAATTGATTCTAATAAAATAAATAAGGAATAAAAAAATATATTTCATATTAAAATATTAAGTTTAAGATAAATAATTAATTATTTTTATTTTATGAAATTATTTAATAAAATAGATATAAACAATCACTTATAAGTTAATAACAACCTAATAGGAAGCTAGCTTAGGTTATTTGAAATATTGATAATATAGATGAACTAATTATATGTTAAATGAGTTATTCTACTTAATAAAATATTATTTGATTAATATTTGGAATATCACTTTAAGGAATTAATCACTGCAAATAAGCTTAGATGGCTAAGATAAGTAGTTAATGAACTTTAATATACATATATATATATATATATATAGAATGATTTAAAACAAAAATTTTCTTTTGAACTTGATATTGATCTATGAATAATATTCTAAGAAAAGAAATAATTTTACTTCGCTGAATGAATAAGGCTATAATGAAATTCCTATTACGAAAGAATGAAATAGAGCTGTAATAGGATTTTTCTTTATTAATTTTTTTATTTAAATGGTGGTATTTTTCTAAAAGACACTTCCAGCATTGAATTGATATTCTTAGGTTTAAATAAAGACTACCTATTCAATATTTTGTGTAATAGGGATTGATTGTGGAATTGCTCTTTAGTAAATTAAATGTCGTAATAGCTATTTGTAAAGAATAAGTCCATAATGGAATTACAATTATCGCAAAGTAAATAAGCAGCAGTAAAATCTCAAACTAGATTAGGTAATATGTAAAAGGAAGTTGAGACTTTAGTAATAAGTAATTTAATCAAAATAAATTATTGAATTGGTAACTTTAAACATATTTGAAATAATTTCCTTATACAGATTCTTATCCTTTGGATTTTCTATCATCTATTTGTAGCAAGATTCCCACTTGGGTATAAGTATGTAATGTCTTGGGTGTTGCTTGATAGGATGGACATCTTAAAATAAATTAAGACTTAAGGACCACCTGAATAATTGCTTAAGTGTGATTGTGTCGTTTTTGAAATCTAGTATGGGGAGCAAGAACCTTACTTGATGGTGTCAATACGGTAATTAGGCGCTTAGGACAACTTTACCTATATATGATACATCGAGTAGCTTAGCGGGTAGTTGATGGAGTGAACTGTAACAAGGTAACATCTATTTAGATCGGAGAGAAATAATATAGTGTAATTCACATTGAATGGACCAATCGAGCCGCATTATATTGTGGATTGTGACAGATAAGATGAGTGATAACTGTGAACCATAGACGAGACTATTTACTTAGACTTTCTTCTAGGAGATATAGGTATACAGGTTGTCTCCATTAATCTATTGAGTAATTGCCGCTACTCAAGACCTCCCGATCCTTATAATGTGTTGTCAGAGTGTGAGTGCTCAACGATCGATATGCTCCACCTAAATTATAGATATAAATGGATGGTTGTTGCACGTGCATTAGCATAGGTACCATGATTATATCGTGTGTGCTTGTGTTGCCATTGTACTGGACTTATACTCATTCATTTATTTTCTAAGTGGTGGTGATGATGATGATGCTAATATGGATGCTTTGACTACTATGGGTTCAATGTTGGTGTGAGACTTGAGGAGCTGGGAGTTTAATGCATTAGATATTGCTTTGTTATTAATTTGAGTGTTTAATATTTGTATTGTTAGGTTCTAATAAATTACAGAGAAATTATTTGCTGCTATTTCCAAAACTTAAATAAGGTTTTCTTAGTTTAAAATTTGTTAGAAAATCACATGGTTAATAGTAGTCTTTAGGACTCTAGACCCTATTTGAGGCATGATAAGTAATACTCAAAACAATTGCTATATACCTTTGCCAAAATTTGTTTCTTCTCCTCTTCTTTTAAATTTTCAAGCAAATTTTCTTTATCTTGCAATGCTGTCGTATACTTTGCTAAATCAGAAGAGTATATCTTCACCTTACACAAAGTGAAATCAATTTATCTATTGAATTTTTCAATATCAAACTTATGGGACAAGATCTTTAGTCAATAAAATGCCTAAATTTAAATAGGAACCCCTTGTGACTAGGATCTAATATTAGTTGTTGTGTGGACAATAATAATTTACAAAAATGCAAGCAAGAAAAATGAAGAATACAAGAGATTTTACATGATAAAACTAATGCATTTTACGTTCATAGATAAGGAGAGAGAATTCTTATTTCTTAACAAAACTAATAAAGAATTCCTTATAAAACCCCTAAACACACACACACCCCTTGACATAATCTAACAAAAAAAGTCAAACCATATACAATAATTTATATATATTTATTATATATTATATGATAAATATGTTATACACATAAAATACATGTAAACATATATATTTTTTTTTGTGTGTGTAGACCAAGTTAGATTATAATTTAAATTGTTTCTAAAAAATTCAAGGCACTAAACAAATACAAATTAAATTTTGAGAATAACTTTTAATGACTACAACGAGTCGATTAAGGAAATATAGAAGTACTATACTTCCTTGTTACATAGCTTTTGCTACTAATAAATTATTTCCATGGAAGTAATGATGGTTACTTGTGGAGTTTATGTAGCCTTACTTTTTAAACATATTTGAAAACTTCCAAAAAATTTAAAGAATTTAAGAGTAGTTTTATTTTTGCTTTTAAATTTTATATTTGGGTAAATTACATCTGAAGGTAAGTTTATTTAAGGTATCAATATTTTAAGTAGTTAGAATGAGGAATCAATTTTTGAAGATTAATTCATTTAAGTTATTAACATTTCAATAGGTTTAAAAAGGGTACCAACAGTTAGTAGAGTGAGTCAAATAAGGTATTAATATTTGACAATGAATAAAAATTAAGAAAACTTCATTGAAAATTAATCCAAATTTTGATACCATAAATGAACTTTATAAAGTATTAACACATCATTTGATTCACTTTGTAAAACATTGATTCTTCCTTTTGGCTACTTGATACATTGCTATCTTAAATATACTTACTTTCAAACATTGATGCTTTCTAGCATAATATGCCCTTTTATATTTTCTTGATTACTAAAAGTCAGTTGTGAAAATTTGAAAGAAAAATTCCATACCCTGAATTAGGATTCAAGGCATACCCATTCTAGCCATGCATAATAGTTAAGTATTACATACAAGACTATCCAAAAAGAGAACGTTTATTATGTCCGTTGCTAATCGATTCTTTAACTTTTGAAACCTTATATTTAGATTTTTGAAAACAATTGAGTAAATGGTAGAAAATAAATTTTTTACTATTATATATCAAAAACTACTCTTATGACTAAATCATCATGCATATTTGCATGTTAGTATGAATCTCTGATCCCTTAAAAATATTATGTATTTAATCTCTCCAAATATAAAAGTGAGTTAGTATATTAAATTACAGATGATAGGCATATAAATAAGCCTTTAATAAAAATTATAAATTTGAAAAGTAAAAACTAAGTCATAAACAAAACAAAACATAATATCATATGTCCATGGTTCCTAATTGTCCCACTCATAAAGAAACTCCTCAAAATCTGTGCTATATCCTATGTGATCATAAGTGTCATGCCCTAAACTAAAGTCAAGATGTGCCTAGTCACCACGTATAATAATTTATGTATTACATGCATAGGCTTCCTTAAAAGATATGTCTATTATGAATATTTGCTAGCCAGTTTTAGATTCTGAAATCATTTGATTGGATTCTAAAATACAATTGGATTTAGCAGCGATAAAATAAAATTTACAAAAACATTTCATATCCTACTCACATGAGTAGGTCAACTTTCTCATAAACAAAACTATAAGCTACTCTCCTAAGTAGTACAACTTTAAAATAAAACTATACCATTAGGTATCTCATATACCTTTCTTAATGGTAAAACAAAGCTTATTACAAAACATGTGGGCTTTACCAAACTGCTAAAGAAATACAACTTCAAAAGATAAATCTAGTTCTTTAATAAAATAAAAACATATCCAAACTTTAGACAAAATAAAATAAATCCGTTAATCTTAGTTTGCTTCACTCATCAACAAACTCTTCTCAAGCTATCCCATTCACCCATCTCAGTCATCATCATCAACATCATCATCACTTAGAAAGAAAACAATAATGAGCTGAAGCCTAGTACACAATAACACAAGTACGCGCGAGATGACACATGTGCTTATACTAATGCAATGTAATAAATAACAGTTTATTATCTTTTAAATTAAAGTGAAATAAGCAACACTAAAGCACTCACACTCCGAAACAAGCCTTTAGGAATATGGAGATCCTGAGTAGCAGCAACTGATTAGGGGGTTGATATAAGTATCCTAGATAATTATATCTCCTCTATGATATGCCAGAAAAGGAAAATAACTTCTTTTAGGGTTTACAACCATTACGCATCTTTACTTATCTTAGTCCATAATATCATCTAGTTCAATCAGTCCCATAAACATGAATGAAATCATATTACTTCCTTCTAAACTTAAGTAAATATTACACCAATACTATTTATCCTATTAGCTACTCATTAAGCCACTTATAAATTGTCATTGCATCATGACAAATGGGTGGCTTAAGGGCTTAACTACCGTGTTGGTACCATCAATAAAGTTATTGTTTCCCAAACTGGATTCAATGATACAAGCATAAGAATCAATCAATTATTAAGGCTATCTTTAAGTTTTAGTTTTTTAGGAATGCCTATCCTAACAAACAATATGTAAGTTATTGCATACCTTATACTATCTGAAATCCAAATGGAGGTAGAGGGTAGGTTAGAAGCTATCTCAAAAGATAGATAAGAAGGTTGACTTAGAGGAAAATATTTGTTCAACAATTAAACTCATATAAGTAATTAAATAAATTATCCACCCACATCAACTTATTTTAAAAACTTGTTTGATCATACACTAAGTAGAAACCTCATCATGGTTGCAAAAATTGCTATGCTAAGATATGTACTATCTTCATTGTTTGTCAAATTGTTTCTTTTCCTTTGTTTATAAATCATTCACTATAAAAACATCATCATTTAATATTCACTTTCAAGTTTTTTTTTCCCTAATAAACATTAACTTTTAAGAAAATACTCATTTTTCTTAGCAAACAAACATTTGAAATAATATACTCCCTTTATCAATCATGGTTTACCTGAGCATATTAATCTAAGCCAAATACAAGCTAAGTCTATATTAAATTAATCTTAGCCAAGTTTGTTAGACTTAATTGTTTAATCTAGTTGATAAATCATATTCAACTATTATACTAAGGCAAGGCCATATACCCTATAGAATCTTAATTAACCTAATTCATTTTAGCTCATTTAGATTTATTATGCCAAGTTGAACTTAGGTTGATTAACTAAGTTCATTTTATACTTAACTTCTACATTTAATCTAATTAGTTATTAAATCTATAAATTCACTTAACTCATTCCTAATTGTATAAATTATTATCATTTATCTATTTTAGGTAACATAGAACTCATCGTGAAGAAAACAAATGAATTTCTATATGAGTTCAAATGGGCATGCATGAAGGGTTGTATCAATTCAAACGGCATGCGTCACGACCTTAAAAGGGGCCTAGGAAGATTAGTCTACAATTATGATATCACGTGTGCACCCGTAATAGGAGAATCGTCTTGTAAGTCAGAATTTGTAAGACTTTACCTAAATCTTCACTTTACAACTTTTAATATGCAATAACATTGTAATAAATAAAGGAAATCCAATTTTCTACAGTCCACCAGAACCACAGATAGTCGGCATTCCCTTCCAAATAATAAAATACAAGAGATCATCTACATTTTTCAAACTTTAACCTATCATATAACTAATCTATTCTATAGTATAAACTTATGTTACATAAAACAAAATCTTAATACAAAACAATTTATTTGCTTCTTATAACTTACTTGTCTTCTATCTTCAAGGAATTTGCTCCACGTTATCATAGCCCGTTCCTGATGTTTTAGCTATTCTTGCACAAGAACTATAGGCGCATGAGCCAAACCGTAGCTCATTGAATAACAAAACCAAATCACACTACAAACAAATATCAAACAAGTTTTCATTTAACAAACATATGCAATGCACAGTTATCCATATGATATGCACAGTTTGGATGACCGAAATCCAAATCAATAGAGATTTACGTCCTCTCTTGAGGGATGAAGGACTAGCTCGCATCCTTCACGCCTATAAGAGACTGAAAACTAAGAAAGGAGGTGCTTCTCGATTTAGAGCATTCATCTCATTGCTTTTAACTGTTTTATTTTGAAACTCGTTTATATAGAAACATAACCTCAAACTTCCCCTTAGTAATAATTAAGGAGGGAGGATTTCCTTTATAACTCATTTTGTTGAAATATAACCTCTAACTTCTCCTTAGAAAAAGCTAAGGAGGAAGGATTTCATTTACAAATCATTTTGTTCTTGCAAATATATACATATATATATATATATGTAACACACATAACCTCCACTTCCATTAGAACCTCAAAACTCCCTAAGTGTTAAACTCTAAGGCCGACTCTAACACGGGCAACATCCTTTGGTACCTGCTTAGTTTCTGTGAAGTAGATAACCTTATAGTAGCCCTAATCAAACTCACTAGACTCTCAAAGACACTACTACAGAATTGAAATATTAATACGTGACGTGAATACTATGCTAATGTAAGCTATGCTTCTAATATAATGCATGTCTAATTCATTTAAGGGTCAAAGAAGATTTGTATCATATTAGTTAATGATCACACTAATTTCAAATGGTCAACAATGCATATTTCAATATTAACACCAAACAAATGATATCACCTATAGCTTAGTGAGTTATCGCCCAATTCAATCACCAAACAACAAATAAATCCCTGAATCCCATGCATAATTAGTTATATCTATATTAATTCAAGTACAACTATATTGTAAACACAACCAAGGTGATGTGGTTGTTGTTACCCACCTGTCCTTGTAGCTAAGACAAGCTACAAAACCTTTTGAGAGAATCCAAGGATTATCTTGTTCATCCTTTCAAAAGGAAAGAACAAGCACTTACTATTTGTATTAGTATATACTCTATCAAACTTTAATAGTTAAACTAATTTTTAGCAAAAATACATTTGAAACAACAAATTCCCTTTATTATCTAAAGGCTAACAGTTTATACTAATATCCAAATTATTTGTAAGTTAGGTCTATTTTAGTTTAACTTAATCAAGTTGATTAGACTCAACCACTTAATCCAATTATTGATTCATGTACAAATCCATATTAAACTCCAATTTTATTATTAAGTCATATCCATCCATTCTACTAAAACATTGTTATATATTTTATATGATTTAATCCCAATCAACTATGTTCATCTTAGATCATTTTTATCAAGTTTGTTTTAGAACTAATCATTTAGTTCAAGTCATTTATAACTATTAAGTTTATTTATTTATTCTACATTTCAAGTTTTATGAATATAAAAATATCTTAACTTCACTAAGTTGCTTAAACTTAGTATTCCTAATTCATTTTATTCCATTTCAACTCATTAGGCCATGTTGATTTTAGGATTAAAAACTAATTTCATTTTAATTTAGTGAAGTTCACTAGATCAAATGGATCTTAGACATATTACTAATTCATTTTAATTCATTAAATCAATTTAAACTTAGGTCGGTTAACTAATTTCATTTTACATTGGAAAATCATATTAACTCAAATTAATTACTAAACCTATTAACCTACTTAACCCATTTTTAATCATACAATACTAATATATCAAATATATTATACATTATTCCTTCTATTCATTTTTTAAGTTAAGTGAAATCAAGGTGCCTGGCTTGATGTATGGCTGTGTCGGCTTGCACAGGCATGAGCACGGCCTGTGCTAACTGGAAAATCTCATATCTGAGGCTACCATGGGAAAAAATCATGCTTGCGACCTCCCCTCCTTGTTTCCGACATCCTTCATCCTATTTTTTACACACCTTTATCAACTTATACACATCCTACTTCCACTACATCACCATAAAAGCAACATACAATTCATATTCATAACTTTCAACACTTCTAAAATCATTTTACTTCATCAAAATATCTCCAAACTACATCATCAAACCCTAACTCTATTAATGCACAAACAAACTAACTTCTTAGTTACATTCCTATATATCTCCTATTCATCATCTTTTCCACAAATCCAACTCATATTTAACATTAAATCATCATTATCATGTATAAACAACAAATAAATCAAAGAAAATTAAAATTACTTGCTTGATATGTATAAGAAACTTGTTCTTCACTACTACCACTTCTTCTCTTGTTGATGAAGTTACTCTAAGCTTGTTTTCCATCTTCTATCTTGCTTTCCATCTTTAATTTCTTCTTTTGTCTCTTTTAAATTTGGATTTTGAGGTTGGTTTGAGAGAAAAAAGAAGAGAGGAAGAAAGAAGAAGGTGAAAACTTATAAGAAGAGGACATGGAAAGGAAGGAGAAAGGGTGACATCCAAAGCAAAGGGAAGAAATAAATAGGATAAAGTAAAAGATAATTATGGGTATTTATTAATAAAGAATTAGGGCTTAATCTTTCAGATTATTATCTTGAGTATCGAAGATAATTAGAAAATAATTTTAGAATTATAACATACAAATTGTAGCTTGAAGTGAAAATCTAGTGTAGGATTTCAATTTGTAAAAACTTGATATTTAGTTTGAGTTCAAATTTAGAAATTGATTTTTTGAATAAGTAGATAAACTCAAAATTCATAGGGATTAAAGTATATAATGTGGGTCAATAGTGGCTATATTTGTGAGATTTTATAATCTAAGTAATTGAACTTAAGAAATTTAGATCTTTTTAAATTAAGAAAAATGGGGTTTAAACTGATGGTTGAAAAAATTAGGTAATTTAACTATAAATAGACTAAAGTTTAAGGTTTACAATTTTTTAACATTGAAATTAACGTAAAAGAAGTTTAATTTGAAATTTGCAAAAGATTAAAATTTGATTTGTTTGGAAGAATAATTAAAGTGAATAGATAATTAAAGGAAATAGAGTTTAAATTGATAATTGGAAAGATTTAAGAAATTTGGTTCATGAAATAGATAAAACATTGGAAAGGAGGATTTGAAATTTTTCAATTAATCTATTTACTAATTTGATTTTGTTAATCTATCTTTTATAGCCTATAATTTAATTTACTCATTTTAATTAATCTATCTTTAATTTTTAAATTAAGTTTAATCAAAGTTCAATCAATATATTTACTAGTTAATTAATGATATATCTAATTTAGATAAACAAAAAGAAATTGATAATTGTTGAGAGCAAACGCTACATATTATTTTAAACTTTATTATTAGAAGCTTTCAATTATTTTAAGATTTATTCTGTCATTTACGTTCCATTGTACTACTATGATTTGTGCAGATCAAATTTTGATATTATGTTTTACTTCTATTGGAACTTGAATTATTTGGTGCTCCATTATATGTTTTAAGTTCATCTATTGCATACATATAATTTATTATTAAGTTTATTTGATGTTTCTCGTTTTTTGTTTATGAAATGTTTCGAGACTCGGTATTATTTTTGCAATTGTCTCAAGTTTCAAATTTGTTCATTACATGAATTATATCATTTAAATTGTTTAATTCTTTTCTTGTCTTGATTGGTGTTTCATGTTATATTTGTTTTTATAAAACATCTTGATATTTAAGTTATTTAGGTTTAGTTTCATCATTAAGATTATTTATTTACTCATCAATTATTTCTTTAATTATCTAAAATATTATATTTTACATCTTTGGTTATTGCATCATTTAGATAAATCTCATTGTCGATCGTTCATGTATGTATCTCTAATTTTATCCTTTTTATATTTGTGGAATTTTTCTAAAAGTTATTTTTAAAAAATTATTTAGAAATAACAATTCAAATTTTTAATTCATTGATTAAATTGTTTATTTTATATTCTTAGATCGTGAAAATTTTTAGGAGTAATTTCTATGATTTTTTTTAGTCCTGTAAAAATTTTCACTTTATTTACCTAATGATTATTATATTTGAATTGTGAAATTTTGGGTGATTACATCATGTATGATGGGTTGTATGGTTCTAAAAAAAAAAGACAAAAAATAAAAGCCCCATCATACGTGCCGTTTGGCAGGTTGTTTCAACTTAGGGACTTCACTCAAAAAATCAAACACCCCTCCATACGGGCCATGTTGTACTCACGTAAAATTTTTGTAAGCATAACTTGTAATAATTATGAAAGTTGATAACAAAACCTTAAGAAAGTATTAGAACATGGTTGGAAAACCACCCCTAATTTTTTTTTTTCTTTTTCCTAAACTAAATATTAATTTTTCGTATAAGTAAGTATAGATGTATCGAAAATGAATATATATATATATATGTATATTCTAATTTATATGGGGACCTTGAATTTTTTATTGCCAATTTAGAAGTTGACTTAATTGAAAATTCATTTGGCGTTTTAAGCTGGAGTTCATTGAACTTCGATTCAATTTTTAACCCAATGATCCCGCAAATCATGTTAAGAATCAAACTGAACATTTAGAAGTCAGTCTTGTACCATAGACACCTTAGAACCAGTAGTTAAGAACATTAGTTATTTAGACAACAACTGAATTAAGCAACTGAAAACTTCAATAAAACTTGAAGCCTTCAACTAATGTTTAAGTAGATTAAATTAATTATTTTTTCTTTCTCTTCACAATTCTATTTCCCAAAATTCCTATGAAATTGGGATGCCAAATCTTTAAAGCTATAATCCACTTATTTACTTTTTCTCCATTTCATTTAACAAATCAATAGGCCTCACTCGATTCAGCAAGTTGTGGTTGCGGGCGAATATATACTAGAACCATCTTTGTGCCCATTATAGACTCTATAGTTTCTTGAGGAACCAACATCAGAGCTGCTATAGGGCCATGTGAGAGCCAACAGTGAGTCCTTAGGAGAGCCAGCAATGCCCCCTCATGGAGCCAACAGCAGCCTCCATGGAACCACCAGTAGACATGTTAGAGCCAACACAAGAGCACCTATGGGGCCCCAAATAAAGCTAATGGGAGAAACACCAAGGGTGCTTAGGATAGCAGCACTGGGCACGAGCGGGCCAACCCAGACCCTGATGAGCGCCAACATGCTTGTCCAAGGGAGCCATCAGGGGTGCCCACAAATCCCCTACAACGTGAAGCTCAAACTCAATGTTACATGTCGACATAGGGGGTACAGTAGCATGTCAGTCAACATGTCAGCCACATTATTAATGCAAATTCTTCCTTTATCGGATTATGATCTTTTTCTGTTGATGAGCTTCAGCCTTACTGTCCCTTTTCATTCACGAGTAAAAATAGTGAGTGCCTTGAAGGGGACAAAACTGTCTAGGTGTCATTGGTTAGAGGGTCTCACGAAGATCACTGATTACAATGCCTCCTCATCTCAACTTACTACAACTATAGGTTTACTTAAATAAGCTAATCATCACCATGTGAGCATTGAAATCCTGTTGTTGCAGCGGAAAATTTGGATTCTTGGACAAGTGGTGTTTACTATCAGCCCTACCCCTTGTTTCAGTCGCATCACCTCCATTTTTCTTTAAATTTTCGCAACTCCTTGTCCTTGTTCAACAGCTTTTATCGAAAACAAGCTCATTTCTTAGTATGTCTCATAGAATCGTGCAAGAAAGCCTTGTGTGCTTTATTATAATTTCAATCTACGTTGAATCTAAAGGAGAGCTGTCGCTCCAGGAATAATCCCCACATTGATCTCAGTACTTAACCAATATTAACAACGGAATCATGCGAGAAATCAGTGATTTGAAATGCCACTTAAGCACGGGAGAACTTGCAGTTTAAGTGGCAACTAAGGAATCGGATATTATTTTGACCCTATCAAATCCTTCAACTACTTCATTGGGGCCTGCACAATCTTTTGCTGATCTTGAACCAAGTAATAAGATATGTACCTTCTTTTTACCTCTCTGTTGCTGCAATTTTCAGTGATAATGTCAGCAACAACCATCTCAAGAATTTCTCTAATCAGCCACGACAACACTAATTATCGATGAATAAATGATAGCTGTTTATCCAAGTGTGAAGGTAGGGAATTATCAAAAACATAAGTCTTGTGAGCTTCACCTTAGTTCTTTTTCTTTTCTCATAGCCGATACAGCAGATATGACTTACATTCTCCAACACCATGTTAGCAGCAGGTCTTGTCAATTAAGCATCGAAAAGGGGATAGGACAGCTGTTGAAGGTATCCGAAAGTTAGCAATTCGTTCCCTAGGACTAGATGAGCACCGCCTGCTATTTTTCAGTTCCACGCCAAAACAGGGGTAGCAATAGGGTATGTGACAAACTTCCTTCATATAACCACCACCTCATACCGCATCTATTCACCTTGTGTCATTTGAATTTCCTACTCCAGTTTTCACATAATCGATGAGTTCTTCCTATCTCATTGGAACAAAAATTAACTTAATTGCTCTGCAAAAGTGCCACAGCAAAATGGGACTAGACATGTGTATAGTAGGAAGCATTAAGCTCCATGCGTGGCAACAAAAAAGCCACTTCTAGCAGCACCCAATCTCTTCACGCTAATGGATTGTCATTTAATCTAGTTCAAGCTGTCATTAATCTTCCTTTCATACCTTATCTTGCTGTCAAATTTATTGAAGGAGCGTAGCAGGTAGTGAAACGAAGAAATGAGGCTCAAAACCACGCAAGTGACACTCATAATTCACTCTTCTTTATCCAACTTGTTGATCCCTTAGCTGGATAGTTACTCCCGCCTTCTCCTGCCGATTTTGGGCAAGATGATCCTTCAATACTTTGTTGCGGCCACCACGCCCCTTACCAATTCCACCGATGAGCTCCAGGGATGAATTGCATGGAATAAATATACTATGATAGATCCTTCCTTAATGACTTGCTATCTAAACGTCTCAAGATTCTGATTGCTCATCACTGTCACACATGGATGCCAAAAACATCATCCAAGAATTGCCCATATCTACAAGAGTATATACAAAGGGGTATCGTAGGGTGAAACTTTGTCACAGAGAAGAAACAGACCAAAAGAATACTCTAGGTGTGATTGACAACTTTGATCCTTTTGCCATTAATGAAATGTTGGATAAAGTAGATAGTGGATAAAGTAGATAGTGGTAACTACGAAAGTGCAACTAAAGAGAAAGAGAAGCTCTTACAACACGAAATATATACTGAGGACATTTGATTTCCTTGTTTTCCAATCTTATGAAGATGTTAAATGCTATTGAGTCAATCTAAGGAAAGAACTCTTAGAGCTCGTGGGTAAACTAGCAACTAAACCAACATGCGTATCTCAGAGAATAATGTGATTGAATTAGATGATGATGATGATTAAAGAAGAGTTTGGACTAATGTCCAATAGCTAAAGTAGATTAGCTCATAGTAATTGTGGATTTTGATGAGAAAGACCATGAAGAGAAAGGTGGAAGTCCTCCAATTTGATTCGAGATATTGTTTTGTCAACTAAAACTAGAAAGCTTTTACTAACAAATACAGAGCATAAAGATGACAATTTAACTTGATCAATTAGGATTGCCAAGATGATGGTGATGAGGATATTTGGAATGAAATGAATATTGCATTGGAATGTTTAAAGGATGTTGAGGTCGAAGAGAGCTATGTTCACTCTTTCATCCTCATGGATGACCTTGGTTATGTTTATTGCACCAGTAAGGTTGTTGATAAAAGTATAGAGACCATGATTGAATGTTAGTATAGCAAGGAGACACAGACTCTACCTTAGAGCTACTAGTGGCTATTTTGACCGGTAGGCAGAATGAATAGGTGAGTATACATCATGTGATCTCTATATTTGCTCATACTTGTAAGATGGTGCATTTGTAATTATATTACTAAATAGAAATGCATGTGGGGTTGGGTTGTGCTTGTGCTTGTGCTTGCATCATCTATGAATTGCAATGTCAAGATATTAAAACTTATGAAGTGAGCTATAAGTAGTATAGTGATGTTGTGAATGTCTATGAAACTGTATGGTCATAAAGTATAAATGAACTTAAATAATACTTGATTGTAATTGATCATGTATCATGCATAGCATATTGCATTACTAAAGGCCGTTACCACCCATAATGAACCGAATGGGTCGCTATAAACCCCTAGATTTTAAGCCATGGTTATTGCTTAAACCCTAAATCGGAAGTCAACTGGAAACCCTAAGGTCAACAAACCTGTAACAAAACCCTAGTAGAATTAGATCCGACAATCCAACGTTCTTAAACCCGAAACAATGAAATTAAGTTAATGATAGATAATAGTTTGTAATAATATAAGGAAGCTTAAAAATATCATATTCGTTAACTTTTAGTGTGTTTCGGATCCAAACGAGGATTAGTTTTCGAAAACCGTGCCCTGTACACCTAACAGTAAAAATATTCCGATAATACCAATAAACTCGTAAAATACAAGGATTTCAAAAATATCAGTTTTATAATTTTTTTGTACCTAAAAATATCATATAGAGCTTAATTACACGTATTTTTTTACTACCAGCATTAATTTGTCTTATCTACTATTCATAGTACTATTCTATACTATTCACGGCTATTCGCCTAATTCTACTTTTTCTACACCTTTTATAAAATTCTACATACCTATTTTCTATTTTTTACTTTTCTTATACATCTTTATTCACATCATAACTTAAAATTTATTACTTTTAATTAACAAAAATATAAAACATATCAAAACACACACTCTCTCCCCTCTCTCTCTTTCACACCAGCCCCTCTCCCACACACACACATTTATTTATATTTTTCTTTTTCATTTTATTAAATTCACATAATTTTCACTCCTCAAAACTGTATAAATACCTCCTCTCCCTCTATTTCTTTCACATCTTCATTTATCTTACCAAAACTCTCTTAAATTCACTCCGCAAATCCTCTCTCCCAAAAATCTCTTTTCTTTTCTTTAACTACTCATTTCCTATACTCTTTCTACATACACATACTACTCAAAACCACTCTTACACTACCACTCTCATATTTTCACCTTAGGTAAATGTTCTTACCTATATCTTTTTAACATTTATTTTACATGTTATGTAACTTAGTATGACTATGTTGTTGTTTCTCAAAAACTCATGTGATTTATAGAAGCAACAACATATTCATATTTTGTTTTTGCACATGCCAAGAATTTTGATTTTGTTATTTTTTTATGTTGTTATTATTGTTATTATGCTCCTAACTTAACTTTGTCTATACATTATTATCTATATGTATATCTATATATTTCTTAAACCTAAATACCACTAACTCAATAACAAGCTTATTATTATTATTGCTCTTATAATTGCTTTTTTTCTTCTTTTTTTTTTTTTTTTGTAACTAGTCTATTTTTAGTCGATGCCTTGATGAAGCTAAGGCACCCAATACTTGACCGGAATACCTTGATGAAGTTAAGGTTCTCAATACTTGACCTTATTATCTTGCTTCTTATATCTTTCCTATATTTTCATCATTTTCATACTACATACTCATATACATGTATCATCATAATGATATTGTCTCAATAGAATTTAAAGTGGAATTTTCTTTAATAAAGCAAAACGAAACTAAAATCTTTTAATAAATAACTTGTCTCTAAATCAAGATTTTGTTATCAAACACATAAAAAAAATTATTTTTACAACTTCTTTTCCAACTCATCAAGATTTTTCTTAAATGACAAATAAAAGATGATGTTATCAAGGAATTAACTAACAAACTAAACTTTTCTTTTTGTTATAAGCCACATGAAGTTTATTAAAACTAGTGTAAATAGTTCTTTAATAAGCAATTTTTTTTTTTAAAAAAAGCTTACTTATAGTATTTTTACCAACTTCATAATAAAAATAAAAAACTAGACTAGTTTTCAAAGTTAAGATAAAATCAACTCATTAATTTATAAACTCACTTAGAAAAATAAAGACTGCCAAGTTTCTAAATAATACACCCATTTTCAAAGAAATAAAAAGAGTACAAACATGATAAACTCAAAAACAATGGATATTATCAACAACTTAAGAAGATGATTTCCTTCCAAGTAAAAATCAGTAAAGAAATTAAAAGACCAAGTTTTAGAAATAAAATTTTTTCTTAACGAAGTTAGTAAATAAAAATTTAAGAGGAAAAAGAATTATTTATCAAAATCATTTTTTTAAAAGGAAGATATATACAACTCAAAATCATTATAGGTTATCAACAACTAAATAAAAACTTTGGAAACTTTATTTTTATCACTAGAAACAAAATTTGTAGAAGACAAAGTTAAGGGAAAATTTATTTGTTTTAGAAAAGGAATTAGAAAAATAAAATAAGAATATACTCATTTACAATAACCTAAGAAATTATAAAGTTCTTTCAAAACACTTAGAAAATAAATTTGTTAAGATTGAAGTTTTCCCATAAGATAAATTGTTTTATGAAAAAAAAAATTCATTGAGACAACACCATTAACTTTTGCATACAATATGAGTCTCCTCTCTCTATATATATATGTATTCAAAGGATTTTTCAATCATATATATATATATATATGTGTGTGTGTGTGTGTGTTTTCTATGGAATTTTTTGTTGATACAAAGTTAGAAAAATCATGATTTAAAGATGAGAATTTTCGTGTTGATTATGTACCGAGTCTTTGAGGGGCCTAAATAACCTTTTATGACTAAAATAACCTTAGAAATGAATAGATTTTCGATTAGGTAGAAAACAATATACAATACGTGAAATTTTGAGTTAAAATGAGTAAGTTATGACCATTTTAGTTGGAATTTCATCACATTCGAATTTTGACAAATTTAGTAAATAGAGTTGCAAGTTTAAGTAGAACTTCAAGAATACTCATTTTGGGTATTTCTTTTGTATATGTGATGTGTAGTTCGAGCTACCTTACCCGGAGGATTACGTTGATTAGAAGCTTCTGCTACTATGGCCGAGTGAGTTTATTTTCTACATTCTTATTGTTGGTTTCTCTCAAATGATGATTTTGATGATAACAAACAAGAGTAAGTAATTACTAATATATTCATTAAGTGTACAAGGATTCAATATAATCAAAGTGGTTTACAATGATTTAAGAGAATGATTTCAAAAGAGGCTCTATGCAAAGAATTCTTTAGATAGTGTTTGGAGAAGATTTCAAGAACAAATGAGCTGTCAGAAGGTTAATCAGAAGATACTTCGCTGGCTTTTTAAACTATCAGAAGGTTCGTCAAAAGGTGACCTGCAACTTTTTTGAAAAAGTTACTAAACATGAACAATCAGCTCTATATTCGAATTTTTCTTTATGGATTTGATATTTTGAAGACCCATCTCCAATGTTGAGCATATTTGGGTAATATACTAAATGTGTTCCACAAAGTTGGTTCAATATCCATGGGCATTCAAATTTCGTTGGATTAAAGTTCATTTTTTTAGAAAATTCTGTTTTGACAGCAAGGAAAAACTACGTGACTTATAAGGTTCCTTTTTCAATAGTTTATTCAAGTTTTTATTTGGCAGATGGAAGACATGATCCAAATATGCAAGGAACTTGTATGATGATTAGTTATCTATACAAGGAAGTCAAAATTTGTGGAAAACATGATCTTTTTGTTGCATAACAGTACCAGACGAAGGAATTTGCTCAACTACGGACGATTTTAAGTCCGAATTTTCAGTACAAGATAAACATACAAGTTGTTAGATATTTGGAATTATCTTTTGAAGCAGAGATTTCGAGATTAATTCAAGAATTCAAATTTCAAATTGAGAGAAACAAAGGATAAACACGAGCAGATATTTTGGGATGATGAACGTGCAAGACAAGGACCAAGTTTATCTAATGTTGATTCTCTAGGCGTTAGATTGAACGAGTTTTAATATATTGAAATACAAGTCAGAACAAGAAGATTAACGTGATAATCAGCTTGCAATAGCGATCAAAGCTCCTTACGAGAAAAACTGTCATATACTGCTTTTATTTTTCCTTGAAAGAATTCTTTTGAGGAAACTTAATTTTTATTCCTCTGATTTGATTTTACACATCTAGTGTGAGTTGAGAGTTACAAGCAGGCCTAGTAGATTGATTGATTAGGAGAATCAAGCTAAGTGAATTGTAGCCAAAGAGAATTGGCAAGAACTTCTTGTAACTTTTATTGATTTGATTGGATAGTGGAACACAACCGGTGTGGAATACTGAGACCCTGGCTTGGAGCTAGAAGAGAGGATTGACGCTCAAGGCAGAACCTCTATAATTCGACTTTGCACTCTTTACTTCCTTATCTCTCTTTAAATTCGTGCAATTTTATTTGTTATGCATAACTGTGATATATGCTCAGAAGGTTGATCAGAGAGTAACTCACTTATATTTTCTTAATTAGATAGTCAGAAGATTTTTGGGAGTAAAAAATTTTGAATTGATATTTGATTTTTCGTGAGCTTAAGCAAATCATTTTGATCTGAAGTATTGTTCAAAGTTTTTATTTGTTAAGTTTATTGTTTTAAGAAAGTTTCAAAGCCATTTTAGTTGAATAACCAAGTGGTGTGAAATTTATTTAAAATTTGTAAAAGTAAATTTTATAACCAATTCACTTCCCCTCTTGGTTATCCTTTCGAGACCAACACTTGTACTTATGCTTTTGCTTGTAGTTTGTGGAACTAGACTTTAGGCAAAGATAAAAATATGATAGCATGTGTTTTACTTATATGAGTGAAATTATATATCAAGGCGGGAATTGTTAACTAATCATTATATGATTTAGTATATGAATGATTTGTCTGCAAATTCTATGATCACTTATAAAATGTCTAATATTATGCCATGATTACTTAAATAAAATGATTTTTACATGACACGTATAAGTCACATTGCATTCATTACTATGCCCTTAGTGGGATGGGCGTGCTAACGAGGTCAATGAACTCAAAATATACTCTATAGCTTTGATTGCCTGTAATTAAATGGTGTGTGGACGCCCGAATTAACTACAATTTAGCAGTTAGTAGGAATTTGTATAAAAACTACAAAAACATCATTTGTGAACTATGGCTTTATTGCCCGGAGTACCTAACCACCGAATGGAGGGGTAAATCCATTCAAACATATGATTCCCAAAAAATTATATGTATTGTTTGCTCATGTGATTGATTTCAACTCATATGTTTGATAAATAACTTGATTGAATATTAATTGTTGAGTACTTGACTTGTGGAATTAATTCTTACTAAGTAAGAAGCTTACTCTTTATAGATATCTTTTGCAATACCCCTATTCATGGTTGAAGCTCAGATGTTATTTCTCTCAAGTATTACCTTTTAACCTAAGGAGTTTTTGGAAGAAGTCAAAGATTAGATGTAGACTTAGAGTTTTAAGTAAATCTCCAAATGTAATTATTTTGATTAGGCTTTGATAGACCTTGTTGAACTATATCTTTTGATAGGGGAATGCTCCATTGATATTTGTAAGATCTTTAAATCCATATTTCAGATATTATGTTATGATTTCCATCCTTAAACTACTATATGAATGTCTTCTTAAATAACTTGTTTCAAAGTTGGTCCTTTATGATTGTGAATGTATACCTTACACCCGGTATGGAAGTTTATGGGATGACTAAGGATGTCATACTTAACTTTTAATTAATGTGGTAGACTATCGCGTTTAGGGTACCATTTAGGGCATGACAGTTGCTATCATGGAGTACAAGCTATGTACCATGGGCCTTATCCTGACAAGTAGGAACTAAATCTACTTAAAGGCATGACCTATTTTTGAGGCCACGCTGGTGTTATTACTTAAGGATTACAACCACTTTGGGAATATATATATATAATATTATTTTCATATACTATAACAAACATTGTTTTCTAGTAGCTCAAATCCCAAAGCATAAGGTTACAGGGGAATTGATGGTATTTAGAGTTTCTCACTAACCTTTATCATGGAGGGCATGAATTTGTATATCATATGGTTACCGATAGACCATATGTATTTGCTCATTTGCTTATATGCATTGCATATGCTTATCTTAATAACTTATTTGATATTGTTAAATGGTATGGCGTGAGGATTATATTTCACTGAGTTGTGGTTACTCACTCCTCAACAGTTTGTTTTTGCAAGTTAGTTGAAAGCTAGGAATGAGTTAGGATCTAAGTGTAGAGCGTGGTAAAGATCTTGTTCCGCTAGTTAAGTAGCGAATTAGGAACTTATAATGCTAAACTTAGTTTGAGAGATGTAACTTGAAATTGGAGTTTTCTTTCTTAAACTTAGCTAGTATTTCTCTTAAATCTAGGTTCATCTTATCTTATTGTTTGGTAAGGTATCTGACTCGCTGTGATCTATATGGTTTGTGAGAGTATTGGTATCCTCAATTATTTTCATAAGTATATATTTATAACACAGTGAATGCTTAATTAGTTAGATAGTTGCAAACTTTGACTTACAAAAACGTTTCTCATATTGTGAGTGTACAAGTGATATAATAACTTTAGAGCAATTCTATTAGGCTCCCTTTAAGGTTGTGACACGTTTCAAACCTAGAGTATTTCCATAGAAATTCAAACACCTCTTTAAACAGGCCATTTGACTAGCTGTTTGAATTTCTGTGACTTTTCTTTGTCTTTTTACCCAATTTTTTACTACTATTTATTTGATTTACGCCTTAAATATAAAAAAAAAACATCTTGACAACAAACATACAAGCTCAAAATCATAATTTACAATGTCTATATAAATTATTACATCATATTTCATCAAATCATCTCATCAACTATCTAGCCTATTCATGCATGAACATATACCTACGCTATAAGAAATTTGGGCTTTAGAGATACAATTCCTGTCTCCAAATGGAAATTCCTAATGCAAAACCATCGTCGCATATTCTATTTGTAAAATTATAACTTGTTTTATCCATTTTCCATCGTAGAATTCCTATTTGTAATGGCCAATTTTGTTATAGTTCTACGCTTTAGCATATAATTTCATATATCCTTAGTTCATCAATTTTAATAAAAAATACGTCTAACTAGCATCAATTCATCACATTCATGCAATAACAACAATCTAAACAAGGAAACAATTATACTTACTTGTTTCGCAACTTAAGTAAACAAAAACTACTTGTTCTTCATCATTAATCCTCCTTTCTAGTTGATGTAGTTTCTTCTATCTTGATTCCCAACTCTTATATTGTTTTCCATCTTCAATTTCCTCCTTAATCTTCTTGAAATTGAGATTTTGGGGTTAGTTTTGAGAAAAGGAAAAGAAAAGTAGAGGAAGAAAAGGGAACCGAAAAAGGTAAGAAAAGAAATGAGAAAAGAAAAGGAAAGGAAAGGTAGATGGGGGAAAAAGAAAAAAAAAAGGTAAGAATAAGGATTTTTAAAAGATCTTTATAAGTAATAACTTTGGATTTAAACCTTTTTTATATTTATTTTAAGAATTAAAAATAATTAGAAAATAATTTGAGAATCCATATAATAGAAATTAATAACTGAAGCTAGAAACCTAGTTTAGGACTTAAATTTATAAGAAATTGATATTTAATTTAGGTAAATGCTTAGAAACTAATATTTTTAAACAAGCAGTTGATTTAAAAAATTATAAGGATTTATGAAATAAAAATTAAATTAAAGTTCAAGGGTTTAAGAGTTTAATAAACATTTAAATTAGATGTTTACGAATTTAGAGATTTGAAATTTAAGAAAAGGGGTTCTAATTGAAAAAATTAGAAGAGATTGTGAAATTCAATTAATTGAAAAAGATAGATAAAAAAATTAGATAATTTGAAACGGATATTTGAAATCTTAAATTTCAATTTAATTTATTGACTAATCTAGGTATGTTAAATTATCTAATTTTACTCTAGTGTATACTAGTTTTATTTAATGAAATCATTTAAATCAATTTCTAAACTAATTTCAAATTCTAGTTTAGAATTAACTACCTATTATATTATTCAATTAAACTAATCCTAATTTAAATAGGTGAGGCTTTAGGGTGTTTCAATAAGAATCATCATCACAATCATGAACACTTGTGAAAGAAAATGTGAGTCGAAACCCAATACAATAGTAACACAATCACAAACAAAATGAACACACACGCTTAATATGATGCAATGCATCAATATATTATATGTTCAATAGCTAAGTGTAACAAAACAACAATAGAGTTTTCACACTCTGACAGTGTGTCTTTGAGAATCCGAGGGTCCTGAGTAGCAGCAACTATTTAGAGGATTGATATAAACAACCTGAATAATTATGTCTCATATAAGAATATCTAAAATAATAACATCGTTTATAATTCAAGACCGTTATGCTTATTTACTTATCTTAATCCATCATATCATTTGATTCAGCCAGTTCCATAAATGTAAACTAAATTATATTACTTCTCGTTAAGCATAACTAAACATTGCTTCAATACCATTTGCCTTATTAGCTACTTACTGAGCCACCTATGAATTATCATCAGCAATGATAAGGGGTGGTCTAAGTGCCTAACTATCGTATTGGTGTCTTTTAGTATGATTGTCGCTCCATGAACTGGATTAAATGACACAAGCATAAGTAACAGACAATTATTAAGGCCATCTTTATGTATTATTTTATTTAAGATGCCTATCCTAACACATAATAAGCAAACCACTGCGTACCTAGATAGATACTTGATGTATCTTGAAAAAATCAGAAGATAGGTGAAACCAAGTAGAAAGGGATCTGTTCCAAAGAAATCATCTCATATAAGGTTTAGTTATCCCTTCATAATTTAATGTTAAATCCACATTCAATTATCCGACTTGAATAAGATCTTATGACAATACCTAATTTAGTATTTATATACATAACTATACATATTCATTCATTTAATAATAATAATAGAGTTAGGGGATATGTCATTACCGTGGTCATGGTCGTGATTCATATCATTAGTGCCATCACACTTGTGATCAAGGCCATTTTATTTTTAGAAAAGTTACAAAGGAGATCACACTTGGCATCACGATCGTGATTCGCATCATGCCTTAGATCGCAACTGTGGTTTGAATTGTGAATTTTATGCTAAGGAGATCCTGCCTTACACTATGGTCCTTATCGAATTTGATGCAGCACAGAAGTGTTTGAATAACTGAAATCAATAACTATGATTGATTTCAAAACGTGAACTTAATCACATAATTGCTAAACAATTGCAAATCCAGAAAAAATCTTCTCAATTCAATATCAAATATGTCAAATATCAGTTGTTTTCAAAGACAAACCTAAAGGCCTATTTATACTATTACATGAAAATCCTAAAAAGGTAAAGTAAATAAATATAATAATAAAGACAAATAATAAATACAAATCTAAAAAGGAAAATAGTAAATACAATTTAGACCAATAATAAATAAATAAATCGTGTGACAACTGACAAAATAGGCTTGCTTAAAGGCTGGTCAAGGCAGGCAGTGTAGTGTCAAAGCGGCGTAGTAGCTTGTCATCCGCATCATTCTCCTCCACTTGAAAAAAAAAAACTCGTCCTCGAGTTTAGAGTTGAATCTGGATATAAAGGGGTTTTCACCATCGGACGACAAAGACAAATTTGGAATCATGAATAAGTATCCTCCAGGATCAAATATGAATATGCAAAAATGAATTTTAAGAAGTATAAAGTAAAATATATCAACTATATTGGGAATTTGAAGTATATCCATTCTCGAACTCCTTGGATCATTTGAAAATCTCCTCCAGATTAATAATCTTCAAATATCTTAAAATTGCAATAAATCAAACTCTCATGAATACACTGACGAGCATTTAATCCTTGTAACTCCACCTCATTTCAATCGGATCTACTTCAGCTATCTCATCTAGTTGTGGCCTCTTGAACTGAAAGCTATGAGTTTCTTTAGACATACACAGGCGTATAATATTATCCTCAGGTAGTGAATCTTGAAACTGTAATTGCTCATTTTTTTTCTTCTACCTCCTTTGGTGTTGATATCAACCTTCTAATCACCTGAGTACGCTCACATTTTTCATCATCTTCTTCACAGTCATCATCTCCATTAGGTTCAATCATACGGTTTACCATCCTCTCTATCTCCATTTCGCTCCCAAAAGCACTTTTCTCATCAAATTTCATTCCTTCTTCCAAAATGGACTAAAAGTAGATTCTCGGTTTTGCCACAGTAGTATTTGAGATTGATGCACCTATGATTCAGCTGGGAATATAAAAGTGGTCCTTTCCTCAAGGCTCATCCTAGGATTTGAGCCGACATCCCAGCTCCAGGAGCAAAACAATTTCCCTTTATCATTCTTTTAGGATATATCTTCTTGCTATCTACACTCCCATTCTCACCATATATATCAAAATTCTCTTCGCATTCCCTTCGGTTTTGTTTTGGGAGACATTCCATTTTTGGATTGCATCAACCACTAGCCTTCCATCACTATCTGATTCTGCTTCATATGCATTGGATCCAGCCATGTTTGACAAGGAATCTTGACCACCAACTATTCGTAATGCATACTAGATCATGTTACCAGAAGGAGAGAATACCAGGAGGTGATACTTGGCCTTTAGGTAGCTTTTATCAACAAAATCATCAGTTCCTTTGCAATTGTGAAAAGACCAAGCAATAGCCTCAGCCAGGAAATTCCCTCGTCCAGTTGCAGCTGCAACAACACCACTTACCTTGCCTCTCCAACCATTTCCATTTCTTATTCTACTTATTGTAGAAAGAGTAACTGGAGAACCCTTAGGATAGAGGCCTGGTACGGTATCTAGTTGAATACCCGAATTATGCAGCCAGTGAACTGATGTCTTATTCACAAAAGATAATCCATTATTTTTTGCAGTAAAGGAGTCTGGAGCTTGAAAATTTACCTCCATAGGGACACATTGCAAAAAGATGGCTAGTCCCCCTTGAGGAACTGACCATTATCCAGTTGCTATCATCACTAAAACCGATATCCTGGATTACTACATTTGTAACACCTTGTTGCAGCCTGTAGAGATGTATAGCGTCTCCAGCATTAGATGTAGAAGTGCTTTCGGAGAGTCCAAGCATAATTTTAAATACATTGATGTTGTAGCCCTGATTGGATGCAGTCAGTAGAAGTGTCCCACTAAGATCAAAACATAATGCAATATAGGGCTTTTGTGTGCTCTAAACTGGACAACCACAGATTTACTGATAATATCCCTAACCTCAACATTATCTGCTTCTTGCACATGACCATTGATCACTCCAAACCCTTTCCCACCAGTACTGATAGACTGTGGAGGATTATTGCTATTAGAGAGTTGCTCAGAGCAATATCTGCATAATTTCTTATAACCTATGTCTCCGAGAGTAGCAATCCCAGCAACAAGTTGTTTACTAGATTCTTTTGCATAATGAGAAACCAGGCTACAATTAGAAGGATAACTAGATAAGATTGAAGATGGTGTAAGATGATGTGGAGTGACCCACCTAGGATTAGAACCTAGAGCAGGAGCTCCACTATAAGCCAGCCATTGGGACCTAATGCAAGAGGCCCATATCCAACCCCTCCTAAACCAGGTGATACTGAAGATGTAGGATTTGTAAGAATTGTATATACTTTCTCTAAGGTTGTCACATCAAAGCATTGTATTTGAGATGCTTGAGATACATCAACAACTCGAGAGTTGCACCTTACAGAATAAATGGCCGATCTAAACTTTAAAACATGTACATAAGATTGGGACTTCAAAGAATAAAACTTAACAGCAATTGGCACAAAACAACCATTCCCATGGTCATTCCAGCTGGGAATGTTTCCATTACATTAGGTTGTGAAACCATCCTGGTAATTAGTGCTACCACGACAATCAATGGATATTACCAGAAGTGGACGACTCTCCACAAACTTTTCATCCACTCTTTTTGTTGGAAATGGATTTGGTATCATTTGCATAAATGAAACAGGACCATCATTTCTAGACACTAAGTCACGTACAATATTAGCTTCTTCCACATCCCAAACCTGAAATCCAGATCGATATGCTAGCAAAAGTACTCTCTTAATCTCCCCTTCGCTGTCTAACTTGTCAAACACAGCCCAAAGCACCTGTAAAGAACTCGACCCCGAGTTCTCATCTGAATATAATAGTGAGTCGTCTGGGTAAAAGGAAATATATCAGTCCAAATCTCTTTGACACTTGCATCAGCTTCATATAATTCTTTAATGGCTCGAACCCTACAACCTCAGCATCTAAAGTTACCAGAAGATCGGCCTTTTTTCTCATCTATTTTCTTCTTGTTTTTCAATCTCAACTTGTTTACTTTCAAGCTCTTTGCTTCCTTTTCGACCACTTCATCTATTTTCTCTTCTTTATCTTCAACTTCTTCAATCAGCTTTTTCTCTAGCTCAACAACAGTTAATTCATTTGCTTTCTCCTCTTGAGCTAGTGTTTTCATAGGTTTACTTTCAATAACTTCAAGTGTCTTAGTATCTTTCATGGTAATTTCAGACAATACATCAGGAACAAGTCCCCTTTTATCAGGTTCAATGGAAATAACTGGTGGATGTTCAGTTTTCTCAACCACAGGTCTTCCTTCAACTGTAGGAGTCTTTTATGTATTCTTTCCCATTTTCTTTTGGATTGGGAACATCTTCCTCTTTCAAATCATTACTTTGCGTCGATGTCATAAACTCTGCAAAATATTTATGCATCGATTTCTTTTCGTGATGACATCTGTGGTCCTGTTGAGATATGATTTCCTCATAATCAAGAGGAAGAAATTCATCCTCTAATAATATCTTCATCCTAAACCATGTCCTAACAAGTGTTTTGCCTTCACGACTCAACTTTTTTTGTAACCTTTCCCACCAAACAGATGCATAGCCTTTAAGCATACATGCTACCAATCTTATCCTTTTCTCTCTGGCACCGCTATAATATCAAAAGCCATTAACCTTAGCAATCCAATCCACAAAATCTTAATCCCTAATTCTCCTCTAAAATATGGAATATCTCTTCCAAAATTGCATCACCACCCTGTCTTCGTGGCTGTTCCTCTTCCTCCATCAATTCATCTTCTTCCTTAGAATCATATTTGTAATAATCATTAAAATCACAACACTTACCTCTATTGACACCTACGATTTGCAGCAACAGGTCTGACAACAGGATCGTTGCGAGCATACTCTGCCCTTAGTCGTCTCCCATAACCATTCATGTTCCTGTTGGTATTAGATCGCTTGATCTGATCATCAAAGCATTGCTCATAATGCCGGAATCTCTGATCTATACTACCAATACCGCCCTTCGACCAAGGATTTGGCCTCTTAGGACTTCCATCTCGAACATCGTCGAAACGTGACCGCCATCAATTCTGACGTTAATTGCCATCTTTGGAAACTCACTTGCTCTAATATCAATCTGACGTAGCATGAAAGCTGATTTGGAATAATAGAAATCAATAACTACGATTGATTTCAAACATGAACTTATGACATAATTGCTAAAAAATTGCAAATTCAGAGAAAACTTCTCAATTCATATCAATATGTCAAATATCAGTTGTTTTCAAAAGACAAACCTAAAGGTAATATTTATATTACATGAAAATTCCTAAAAAGGTAAAGTAATAAATATAATATTGACTAATAATAAAGACAAATATATAATAAAATCTAAAAGGAAAATAGTAAACACATTTAGACAATAATAAAAACAAATAAATCGTGTGACAATGACAAAATAGGCTTGCTTAAAGGCTGGCCAAGGCAGGCAGTGTAGCTGGTTAAAGCCGGCGGCTTAGTAGCTTGTCATCCGCATCAGAATTACAGTTTACATAGTAGCTTAGATCACCTGCGATTGAGCATAAAATTTAAACGAAGAGAATCACAAAATTACAACAAACGAACCTTTGACATGTTTAATAACATGGTACACATTAATTAAACATGACCAAAGATTTTTTGTCATGTTTTTTCACACCGTATACTATAGACTTTGCAAATGTTTGTCGTATATTAGATAGGTAGTGTTAAAAATTAAAAACATTTGCCAATATAAATTTGCATGCCAAATTAGATTTATATGGACATGTTTAAACATGGCCTTCTATTATGGATTGGCCACACTTCTGTGTGGTTAATATAACTAATCCTTGTTCACCAAAAATATAGGAGGGATTTTTATGATGTGATGGTTACATGCGAATAATATTTTAAGTAGTAATGTGTACAAGTAGGTAATTTACTAAATTAATGATGTTTAGACATGGTTTTGCACATGTTGAATAATCTTTATATATGGTCGTTGAACTAAAGTAGCAATTTACAACCGTGGCAAATCTCTTATTTCCCACAATTTAAACGTGGTTGTTTAAACACATTAACGATGTATACACGTAGATATTCAATTAAGACAATATTTTTAAACATAGCTATTAATTTAAATCAGTGATGTTTACACATGGTCATTCTTGTTGAGAGGGGATAAGCATTAATATTTAACTCAGTTTGATTTGCCAATATACACTTGCTAATTGTCCATTATATGCACAATTAGTATACACCTGATTGTTCACATTATAATTCATAGCTATTATTACTTTTGCACATGAAATTTATTTATGAATGGACATCAGTAATACATTTTGCAATGTATAATGCGCTCAATAAATAATAAGATCCAATAACACAAAAATTACTTAAAGATCACTAAGACCATCCTTAGAGTAAAGGGAAAAAAAAACACTGAATAATATTGTTTAGTATCTTTAGAAGAAATATAAGCATAAGCTCCAAATTATATCAAAATGAGCATGTGTACACTCTTCATCACATTTTACTCTATTCATGTCAATTGGTTCAACACATGTCATTACTATGTGAAGGATTTAGCGAAGGATCTCCTTCATTTGGATTTATTATAACACAATATCTAGATATAATTATTGAATGATTAAAAAAAATGAATGAGATTATGAGAAAAAACTCATGACATCTAACCTATTCATTGTGATCTTCTCTAATAGTTTTTTGGAGGAGATGTCGGTTGCAAAATGATCAAATCCCATGTTATAAAAACAGGTCTATGTGGTTTACATAATAAGCGAAAAAATTTCCACTATAATTTATCCACTTCCAATCCCTTCCTTAAAATAAATGGAGTGTAGAGCATTTTTGTACTTTAATTTTATTTTTCATCTTTTCTTTTTCTTCCTTATTATTTAAATAAGGCATGAGAAAGGAACAAAGAAATAAAAATATTCAATCTTCATCTGATGTTAACCTCTGTTCAAGACATTAATAAAGGAGAATCATTACCCACTACATCCACTTAGGGGTGTTCATGATTCGATTAACCAGTCTGTGACTTTATTTTTTTAATTTAACTGTAATGATTGATTTTTTAATATCCTAATTCTAAATTGATCCATTATAAACAGTTAACAGTCTTAACGGTTAACCATTATTTTTGGTTAATATTTTCAGTTTTCGATTTTTAACCATTTAACATAATGGTTATACAAAATTTGTAGTTAACCGAATTTTCAATATGTCTGTGAAAAAATTAAAGCATTTTTTATAATTATATTAAAAATTGTAAATTAAATATGGTTTACTGGATTGTAATGAGGAATAAGAGACTGAGAATACATGAACATGATGTACTAATGGTGCGAGTGCGATGGAGAAGAGAATGAAAATGAAATAAGGTTTACTGATTTAAGATCTCAACATATGTGAACGTGATGTGCTGGTTGCAGCCAAAGAGAATGGAAGAACATAAGACTATTTAGTGTTTATATTTTTTAAAAATAATTATATAATTATATTATAAATTACATATATTTATAAATACGGATTGGTTAACTAAAGCCATCAGTTTCTGGTTCTATAAACTGAAACCGTAATCGAAAATAGGAAAAATTTAAAATGTGAATCCTAAACTAACCAATGAATCAATTAACCGCTTTTTCAAATTGGTTTTACAGTTTCGGTTCAATTATCCTGAAACATTTGGTTTTTTTTGTACAACCCTACGTCTACCAAACCATTTAATTTTGCTAACTATAGAAATCAAACCTAAAAAGGTGGGTAGGATAGGCTCTAATCCATATAGGACGGCATGAGAGCAAAATAATCTTAAAAATGAGTAAGAAGGACCAATAAAAAAAAGCTCAAGTTTTTGGCAATAATACAAGAATGAAAACATAAAACCTCTAACTCTAACACCAAATAAAACTTCAATTATATTACTAAAAAACTCAACAAAAACCTTAAGAGGCTCCTCAATATTCCTGAGTTATCAAGTACCACTCTTGAGGTTTATTTGTACATTGTTGTACTAAAGTCTGAACACAAAAAAAACTTAAGCACAATTTATTATGTCCTAACATAACATCAAACAATCAACAACCACTATACAAAATAATTTTAAACTTAATAGAGAAACAATAGTCTAATAACTCAACAGAGGTACCAGGCACAAGCTACTTTATACAGAGATTAGGTTTTAATATCCGTATCTCTTTAGTCTTTAGCTAGATAAACTTACCTGAAGAATTGGATAGAAGGGAGAAGCAGTGATGAAATTCACTAAGATTTGCATTTTCATGAACTTGAAGTTATCAAAGTTCATTTAGATTCTGAGAATAAATTGTCAAAATCCACACATAAATTCTAATAAGCACTAAGATAGATTATGCAAACACATGTATTGAGAGCTAATAATCATATTGATAAATAATATATCAAACTTGCAGCACAAAATGCTAAAACAAATCAACCATCCCATTGCTTTTCCAATAACCAGTTAAAATAGTGCTGACTATGGATCATGAGCAAAGTGAAGGTCTAAAAAAATAAGAGCTGTAACCTAATATATTGCAATGTCTGTTGTGCTTGTTGCCATTCAAATATTGAAACATGTTTGGAAGAAACTAGTTCCCTTCCATTGTTAATATCATTATTAGATGATTTCCCCTTTGATTGTAATTAATAGATGAACCTAAAATGAAAGGTCATACCATCATAATGCCAGAGAAAATCAACTAAAAGGACATCAAGAAACTGTTAAACCTCCATAAATGTACCAAATAGATGTTGTCGCACTTTAACAAACCATGTAATAGAAATATGAATGAATATGTTGGCAATTATCCAAATGGGATTTGAGCATAGAGACAAGGTGACAAAAGGGAAGTGGCTTTATAAACCATAAGCTGTCAGGTTTAGTAAATTGCCCAATTAAATTAAGATTTAAAAATATTTAAAACATAGAAAATTGAACGAAGTTATCAAACAACAAACATATATTATATTGAAAAACATAAATTATGGTGAGGTCTCGTGAAAATTATCAAAACTAATAAGAGAAAAGAAAAGGAATCCAAATCTGTAATGAAACATTTAGACACTTTAAAAATTTTTGAACCAAAACATTTTAATACTAATCTGTGCTAACATTTTTCCCTTTCAAGTTGATTTTTATATGCTTTGAGTGCCTTTTTAATATAATTAATATTCCATTGGTTTAGATTAGGTAATAAATTAGCTTCAGATACTTATCACAATCCTATACTGGTATAAAAGACTAATTTCTTATTATATTGAAAGAAAAAATTTCAATATTAAAATTTTAAATGGGATATAATTATTGCACTTTATATTTTAGAATGTTTCCATTACTTCGGTAGTTTATAGAGATGTTATTGTGATTCACCATTTATTATATAGTACATCATGGTGATAAGTTAAGATTTTGCATAAAACTAATATATAAGAAATAGAATATGGAAGATATCAAGATACACCGACAACCCAAAACCTTAACAATCATGCTAATATTAGGCGAAAACAAACCATGTCTATATCAACTAATAACAAACATGGTAATAGTTCCCCATGTAAACCCCTAGATTTTATCGTAAAAAATGGTATCGGAACCAAAACTCTAAAGTCAAACCAAACCAACCTTAAACCCTAAAGAAACCTTAGACTAGATCAGATATACTTGTAGAACCCTAAGAGATCAAGTGAAGTAGGAAAAAAGTGAAAACCTTAAAAATAATACGAGTATAAGATTTATACTCTAAAATAGTAAGTTTATCCAAAACCTTAATCGTTCTGACTATTTTTAGTAACAATTTATGTATCTGACCATCGACACGCAAACTAAGGCAAAATATTCCGACAAACAATTAATACTAGACTAATATTAAGATATCTGTATAATATCAAATAAAATTTTATTGGTTTATAAAAACGTTAGTTATATTACTTGTACGTGTACTTTTATCGCTACCGGTAATTAATTTATCTTGCCTACTATTCATTATTATTCATTTACTATTTACTACTATTTACTCTATTCTATTTTTTCTACATCTACTCTTACACAACTATTCTTACACTTACATAACCTACTCTTCCACACATTTAATCTATTTTTACTTTACACCATGCTGTTAATAATCCTTTCTTTTCTTTTCTGTCTCTCTTCCCTCCCTTATCGCTGGCCCCTCTCCCTTTTTTTTCCTCTAATTTATTTTCTTTTTCATTTTTTTAACCTACATTGATTCCACACTTTTCCCTCTATAAATACCCCACCCCCTTTCCCCCTTCATTTTTTCTACACTTACACAACCTTTCTTTCATTCTAAAACTCTTTCCAAACTCCTCTCCAAATTTCTCTTCCTACCCTCTTTACTACTCACACGCATAACTTAATTTCTCTTTTAGGTAATATACTAAACTAAACCACCTTCTCATGTTATGATGTAAAATAATTATGCACGTCTTTAAATAGTTTCCATAAAATATTCCCATGATGCACCATGATAGGGATGGAAAAATAGAAGACAACATACTTTGTTTCAAGTTATGATCATATTATATTTATGTTATAATTAATTTAGTTATATGCTTTATTCATGTTTCCTAATCTAATATTTATGTGTGTGTGTGTGTGTGTGTAAATATGTATATGTATATGTATAAATAAGCTTTAGAGTATATCGCTCACTAATCTAACTATTGTTTATTTCATGTTCTTTTATTTCAAGCAATGTTATTTTATGTAATTTATATAAGACTAATCAACTTCTAGTCTTGGACTGGTTTAAAAATCAAGTTCGAATGAAATTGAAACATTTCAAGTCTCATGGAGTCTTGAAAGGGATTTAAGACTCCCATGTTATTTCTTGATTTTATTACGAGACTAGAATGTTACAAGTCTCAAGGAGTCTTGACAAGAATCTAAGACATTTTATTTTTTTTACTTCGTTTGATTATATTTATTATACATGGTGACGATTATTTCAAGTCTCGAAGAGCCTTGGTTATAATCTAAGACTCCCATATCTTTATTTTGGTATTTGCCTATATTTTCATTTATGATTTTGTTAGCTTCTTATTTTGAGTTAGTTTCCCTAAGTGAAATATTCACAAGTTAGTTTATATTCATGTACATAACTGCTCATGGTGATGTTGTCGTAATAGTAATATAAATCCTCATAATTTTAAGGTTGATAATTCTTTGTTATGTAAATAATTTTCTAAATCTTATTTTTTAAAGCCTTGGGAATCATTTGAACAATAGAAAAATTAAAAAAAAAAATCAAACTCCTATTTTTTTATGGGTTAATGACAAAAATGGTACTTAAACTTTCACAAAAAAAAAAAAAAACAATTAAGTATCTACAGTTTGGTTTAGAATAACTTGATATATGAGCAAAGTTTTTATTGACATTTTTCATACTTGGATTTTGTTTTTGGCAATTTTGGTACATAAATAAATTTTTGTTGACTTTTTTCTTATCTAAAGCAAGTGAAATGAGGTCTGAAAAAGTTTACGAAATGTTTTTTTATGTATCAAAATTGTCAAAACCAAACTTCAGGAATTAAGAAAGTCAACAAAAACTTTCTTCATATACTAAATTGTTCAAAACCAAACTTCATATACCTATTTTTTTTTTCAAGAAAGTTTAGGTGTTATTTTTGTCATTATCCCATTTCTTTAAAATGCCGTGACCCCTATGTAACATTTGAAAATTTTACAACATGAAATTCTTTTCTTTGAAATACATGAAATACCAAAGTTTTTACAAACAAGTTTTCAATAAAAATATTGAACAAGAATTTCAAGGAATAAAATAAAGAATGGAACCTTATTTTAAAAAGACTAACTCATCCTTTTTCTAAATGATAAGAGATAAGAAGTCACTACAAGTTTTCAAGGTTGAGATTTTGTAAACTTAAGAATTCTCAATTGTCATAAGACTAGTCACTGAAAACTTATTCTTTTAAGCAACATTACTAAGATCATGCATGTGTTATGGACTACTTTTAAGGTCTTAATGTGTTTGAAGATGGGGGTAAATTATAACCTTAAAAATCTACTTAAGGTAAAACTTGCAAAAATGTCAAAATGGATTTAGATATAAATCTGGGCACAATTTGACCCATTAGATTATAAGAAGTAAATGACCTTGAATGTTTAAAATAACCTTAGAAATAGATAGAGCATTCGAAGCAAGTAGAAATCGACTACCCATATGTGAAAATCGGAGTTAAAATGACTTAGTTATGGTCTTTTTAAAGTCAAAACTAGATAACAAAAAAATATGTCTAGAATTAAGTTTTATAATTAGAATGTTTAAGAAAAGTCTATAATAAATACTCATTTTAGGTATTTTCTTTGTTCATGTAACGAAGAAGTCAATGCCCCCTTTCCAGAGGATTATTTTGATTGACTAATTCTAGATGATCGAGTAATTTTAACTCCTTGCTTGCTTATCTATACATATATCTAAAATAACACACTAGTTAATAGGGAAAGGATAACATTGAACTTGTTGTGGGAATGATATGGAATTGTGCTTTTCACTCATGTTGCGTGATCAACGCCTCATAAGCTTATTGAAACATTGATTGGTTGATTAAGTATGTTGGTGTTATGCTTGCCATATTGTGATTTCCTTGTTGAATGATCACCCTTCAATGAACTTCATGAATTTGTTATGAATAAAAAACCGGTCATGTATTACATACCGTCGAGTCACATTTGAAGACTAATACTCCTACACTTGGGATTGGGTGGACTGCAAACCGCTTATAAAAAGCAGGTCCTACTCCTTTTTGAGGAACTACTTTGTCTAGGAATGCAGCCTCACAGGAAGTTGCACTAGATCGATCGCTATACACTTAATAAATCCCCTAATTAGTTGTAGTCATATGCCAAGGCTCTTGGTGTAGGATGTGTCATTCTAAATCCTACTACACACAATATTGGGTTTTCATGCATTACGTGTCTAAATTTTTCTTAAAATAATTTTCATTTTGCTTTATCAAACCCATGAATCTAATAACAAGTGATATTTAGTGTTGGGTCCAATTAAATCATATAGTATGTTAAGAGTAATTTCTCATGTATCTAGTATTACAATAAAATGTGTAAGCCCTTATCAATAACTCTATGAATATATGTACACATAGGAATGTAATCAAGTTGGTCATTATAGGGTTTCCGACCCGTTCAATCCGTTAAAAACCCTATAAGGTTGAACCCTATAAACTTGTAGGGTTAGATTTGGATTATATGACAAGTCTAATGGATACTCAACAATCTAATACTATAGATTAAAAAAATAAACATAAAAATAAAAACAATCATAAAATCTAATCCTAAATTAATATTCTTTATTGTTTTTTTTATATTTTAGCCTCGATACAATATTTAATTTAGCTATGTTCTTAGATATTATGCATTATCTAAGTCTCTTGTATGAGACATGGTGACGAAAATAATATATTTATGTGTTTAAATGTTAAATCATGAATGTAGTCAAGTACATATTATATCAATTTTACATGAATCTTTTCGTTTTTGCTATTATAGAAAACATGCGTCAAAAGTACCAACTTCTCTTAAGTTTATTATTAAAATTTGAAAATAGGTTTAGAAAAATAGGGTTATAGGGTTGGGTTTCGAGTTCTAAAGCAAACCCTACAAGACGGGTTTGGATTTAGGATGAAAACCGGTCAAATATGTTAGACCATAAGGGTAATGAGTTGAATTTTGAATTATATTATCCTTTCGAAACATGACCCGGTTACATTCCTACGTACATATGTTACTCTACATTATGAATGAGCAAACTACGTAAAAAGTATCAATGTTTGGGTATAAATTCATTTCAGGTATTAACGTTTATTGTAGTTTAAAAGAGGTTTCAACGTTTTAAGGATAGATTTATTTAAGATATTAACATTTCAAATAGTTAAGCCAGAAATTAATGTTTCATAAAGTGAGTCAAATAAAATACTAATAATTAACAATTAAGAAAGGAAAAACTGATTAAAAATTAATCTGAATATTGATACCTTAACTGAAACATTAATTCTTTTTTTTAATCATTTAAAGCATTAATATATTAAATAAACTTACTTCTATATATTGATATATGTTAGTGTAATTTACACCATTATGAATGTATGAGTAAAGTATATAAGGTGAAATCCTGAACATATGTTCCTTTCAAGAAAGCATAATGCCGAGCTATCATAATAAGTATTATATACATGTATAAATTTAAATCAACAAACTATGTTTAACTTAGATAAAATAACGTAAATTGCTATTTAGTGACCTATGTTTTCTTTTTTTGGTCATTAGTGACCTATGTTTGAATCTAAATAAATTAGTACCATTTATCTGTTACACCTTGACATCAACCACGATCACCGAACCCTTGGGTTCAATTAGGGGAGCAAAGCTTAATGTAGAACAGTTGAAGTTTATTTCACTTTTAATTATTCATCAATGGATATCTGAAAATTTATCACTTTTCCGATGTGATTCTGAATTTGAGGACACCTCCATTGGTTACTTTTCCATACGGCCACTTTGACCAGACGTGGTAGATGGGTGGTCCTATATTTTCTTTTAATCTTTCTGAAGGCCACTTTTGAAATACCACAAATCTTCTGAATTTAACTAGATAGATATCATTGGTGAATTAGTAGAGAAAATAGGTTGTAAATAGTTTAATGAGTAGAACTACATAAATATTGGTATGTGATCATGTATTTAGTGTAATCTAACTATTTCATCTTAATTTGTCTATTTATTTACTTATTCATTTTGCTTCAAAATTGTTAATTGGACTTAAATTCTTAAATTCCTGAATTTACAAGAATTGCATCACAACTCTCCTCAAGAACTCTTAATGCTTAAATAAATTTCTAATTCTAATTAGTTAAGCCTTATACAAATTTTATCTTCTTATATCTTAACTTTTAGAAATTATAGAAGCCCATTTCATAATGAAAAACCCAAGCCCAATATTCAAACATGTCCATGAACCCATTATTTTTGCTTATTATGCATCCACATGTACTCAATTATTTCATTAAAGTAGATAGTTACAAGTGAAGAAAAAGTGAAAGTTGCTTTATGGATAATTACTAAATTAATTGGGAAAAAATAACCCTAAAATTGACCCATTTGCAGAAGAAAAACTTCATCTTCTTTCCTTCAATTATCTTTCAAAAATTCACCAAAACTCTCACAAGTTTTCATTTTCAAGCCAAGTTCAACTAAAGTAAAGTAACACTTACTTATTTTATCCATTTATTTACTTAATTCTTCCACAAAATCAATTTCCATGAATTCTTAGATGAATTTGAAAGTTAGTACTATGAATTTGGTTAAGTTTAGCTTTAAGTAAGCTTTTATAACCTAAAAGAGAATGGTAGTAAAAATTATCTTGTTTATGTTGTAGGATAGATGAGTTTTCTAGTTTACATGTTAAATCCTAGTGTTAATACATAGTTATTGATGTTATTGAGTTAGATAAGTAAGGGTTCAATAGTAAAGTTGAAGTGTTTCAATACTTAAGCCTATATATGATGAACTTTGTCTGCTTGAAGGAACTAAAGATGTATATGAATGTTGTAGTAGTATATGTATTTAATGGAGCTTGATACTAAAATTATGTGTTGATGTTATAATGTTTTTGCTATTAAGGAGATCATAAGAAGTAGTTAAGCGATGTAACATTTTGAAAAATTCAAGTAAAGAATATAAGAGATAATACCCTATTCATCACGGGCGTGATAGAGGGTGTTATCTCCTTAGAAAAATTCACTTTAGCTAGATCACAAGCATGAAGGAATCTATGATCCTCTCAGCATAAATTCGATAATCAATCGCCATCATGATCTAAGCTACTTTGTAAATTGTGATTCGATCATGGCCATAGTGCAGCATGTGATCTTCTTGACTTGAAATTCACAACCCTCAACCTTGATCGCAATCTAAGGTATGACTTTAATCATTGCCATGATGCCAATCATGATATTCTTTATGAGTTTTAAAAAATAACGAGCCCTTGATCATGGGTGTGATGGTGCCCATAATATGAATCATGGCCTTGACAGATCCCCTGACTCTGTTCATAATAGCAGCAGTAGTAAATATATAGGTATATATACAAAAACTAATTTAAGTATTTGCATAAGATCTTATTTAAGTTAAATAATTGGATGTAGACTTAAATTTATTTATGAATACATGAGTAGATAATTGAATCTTATATGAGATGATTTCTTTCAAATAGATTCTTCTACTCAATTTTATCTATCTTCTAATCTATTACAAGATACATTAGTCCAACCAGGTATGTAATGACTTGCTTGTTGCTTGTCTAGGATAGACCTTTTTTTTTTTTAATAAATTAAAACTTCAAGACAGCCAATAAATGATTGTCTTACTGGTGCTTGTGTCGTTTAATCCGATTCGAGGAGCAACAACCTTACTAGATGACGTAAGCATGGTAGTTAGGCACTTAGGCCACCCTCTATCTTTGTTAAAGATAATCATTAGTGGCTCAGTAGATAACTAATACGATAAACGATATCAAGGTAACGTTTACTTATACTTGATGGGAAGTAATATGATTTAGTTCATGTTCATGGAACTAGTTGAACTAAATGATCTAATGGATTAAGATAAGTAAATATGCGTAACAGCTATGGCCCCTAAATGATATTACTATTTTAGAAGTTCCTATACGAGATATAAGTATTCGAACTGCTTATATCAGCTCCCTAAGCAATTGCTGCTACTTAGGATCTCTAGATTCCTAATGGTATGTTATTCAGAGTGTGATTACTCCATTGTTATTTTGTTACACTAAAAATTTGAAGATATAATTTATTGATTGTTGCATTCCATTAGATTAAGTATGCATGTTTATCTTGTTTGAGATTGTGTTACTGTTATACTAGGCTTCGACTCACATTTTCTTTTATAGATGTTGATGATTATGATGATGATTCTTGTGATCACAAGGGATATGACATGGATTTTGAGGTATTTCATAATGAGTGGTACAACTAGAAACCATGGACATATGATGTTATAAATTTTGTTTAAGACTTGGTTTTTACTTATAAACTTGTAATTTTGTTAATGGCTTATCTATAAGTCTATGATCTGTTATTTAATATACTAACTTACTTTTATGTTTTGAGAAAGTAGATACTCAATATTTTTAAAGTACCAAAGATTGGTACTAACATGCAAATATGTATGATGATCTACTTATAAGAATAGTTTTTTATAATTAATACTAAAGGTTTATTTTCTGCTTTTTACTTAATTGTTTTCAAAAGTCTAAATATATGCTTTCAAAAATGAAAAATTGATTAGCAAAAATCATAATTAATGAAATCTTTTTAGATAGCCTTGTGTGTAATATTTAAATATTATGCATGGCTAGGCTGGGATGAAACACATGTTTACCAATTTTAAAGAAAAAAATTATACAAATACAATTTAGACAAATATAATTACATAAATATCGATGCAAAATCGCATATTAAACAGAAATTTCACAAATTTACATATGAATCGCCCTTTAAAAATGCGATTCAGCTAAAAGTCATATAATGTTAAATCACATTTTCAAAGGACATTTCATAATTTTTTAAGATGAATCGCATCTTAAAAGGGCGATTTACTTATTTTGGATGTAAATCGTATTTTTAACAGGCGATTCATATTTTTTTTCATGAATCACATCTTCAACATGAGATTCGTGAAACACCAATTTTAACATGTGATTTTGCATCAGTATTTTGATAATTAATTTTATATAGTTAATATTTGAATAATTTTTATTTGAGGAGTCGTGATACGAAACACACCAATCTGTGAAGTCAACTGCTGTTAATTTAACCTTTTCCTCTTCTAAATAGTTGTCGTAGTCAAAACATGTTCTACCTTTTCTTGCATTCCAAATATAGCTCTAAATCATTCTTTCCATATGAACGTAGTGTCTTCATCTTGATTTTACCTAGATTATTGCCACGTTTTTGGGACTTTCCTCTTCCTCTAATGAAATTACCTTTGTCAAAATCAGAATCCTCTTCTTCCTCTTCAACATGGGACTGCTTTCTATAAGATTTGGATTTGCTAGGAGACTCCAGATTATCCAATCGCTTGTTTAAAGTCCTAAATTAATCTTTTATGTGTTTCATAAACAACTTCATATCCATTTCAATATTTTCTTCACCACTACCCATAATCTTAATCCTATAAAAGAGATGAAAACTAAAAACAGATGGTGGGTTGGTTCTCACATGCTCCCTCATGTATCTACACTCAATAGATGTGAAATCGCTCGTGTTTCACTCAAATATTGGCTTTTCACTATGATAAAACTCACCACTCTTGCCTTTAATCAATGAATATTCGATTCTTTTTTCAACTTCGAATTGATTCACAACAATTCGTTTCGTTTTCATATAAAAAAATGAGATACTAATCAACGAATTTCATAAGAACCCTAATTCAAACCCTAAAGAACAATTTTTTTTTAACAGAACACTAAGAAATTAGATTGAGAAGAACAGAGAAATAAAAAACTAATAAAAGATACTCAAATGATATGAACGACTCGAATTATCTCTAGTCGAACTGAATATGGATTCTTAGAAAACTTTTGCTGTGATACCAAATGATACGAACCACACCAACCCATGGTGAGACCTGTTTTCATAATATGGAATTAAATCTAAGGACTGTCTAAGAACCATAATGGAAATCGCGACCCGTTGCTTATATTGAATCAAGGACCTTGGTATAAGTGAAGACGCCACAATTGGGTATGGAAAATCGATTGATAAGTTGGGGTGAATGCCACAAGAAATCCCAATAAGTTCACTACGAATTCTATCAAGAATTCAAAGAGAATCACTCTCAATTTTAATTCATTAAAGATATATTTTAAAATGTTTACAACCAATAGGTTTTATAGACTAAAACATGGAAACCTAAAAGACAAATGTTTAAATCTGGCGGCTTAAAATATAATTCAGGTGGCCTATAAATAAAATATGAAACTGATTAAAATTTATGTCGCAAGAAGGCCGACAGCATATCCCATGAAGGCTAGTGGTTTAGGCCGGTGTACAAGTTGCAACAATCAAGGCCGGTGGTGTATCAATTCAAGGCTAGTGGCATTGGTCCTCTAGTAGCTTTGATCCTCCAAGACTTCAAATTTTAATCTTTTATGGGGATACCCTCTAATCCTCATCATTCCCTCCTTCCTCGAAAGGATTTATCCTCGAATTCACATCTTTATAATTAATTGTGATGGACCATCTCCTCTTGGATGCAATTCTTTTAAATGAGGTAATTCATCTGGAATTTCTTTGGGAATCAAATCCTTGAATTTCTGCAATGATAAAACATTTTCACTAGACAAAGAAAAGTTAAGATCATCAGTTGGAAAATCCTTGTACAATGGTACAAGTAGTCGCTGTCTTGCAAACAAAGAGTTCTTAATCTCACTTTTCTTATCTCTCTCATTCTCTGCTTTTTCATTTCTCAATCTCACTTGCTTTTATCTTCCCTCAGTATTTTTGACACTTTTGCTCACACTCATATTCTCAATCTCACTTTTTCTTTGTTGATCATGAGCCTCCTTAATCCGCTATTGATCTTCATAAACCTGACTTGGAGTTAGAGATGCAAGCTTCACTCTTCAACCATCCATGACAAATGAATAAGCATTGCAAAATCCATTATACATAACCTTTCTATCATATTGCCACGGTCTCCCCAACAAAACATGACCCACATGCATTGGTGCTACATCACATAGAACTTCATCCTTGTAGCCACTAATGGAAAAAGCAACTAATACCTACTTTGTCACCTTAACCTCCCTAAATTCATTCAACCATTGAAGCTTATATAGACTTGGGTGTTTAGTGGCATTGAGCCCTAATTTTTCCACAAGAAATGTATTGACAACATTGGTACTACTACCCCCATCAATAATCATACTACATACATTGTCTCAGATGTAGCACCTAATATGAAGGATATTTTCCCATTCCACTTTAGCTTCCTCTTTCACCTGCGCACCCGAGGCTCGCTCCACAACTGCTACTAACTTTCCCTTCACGAGTTCTTCAACATTACTAGCATATTGTAATGGCAGCATATCATCATCATTTGAACTCACACTTTTGATATCACCATTATCCATGACAATCATAATCCTTTTATTTGGACATTGAGAAGTAATATGTCCATGTCCTTGACATTTAAAACATTTAATGTCGTGAGATCTAGAAGGAGGTTTTTCAGTGTTGTATTTAGAATCAGTATTTGAACCCTTAGCCTTCATATCCTCTTCTTATTTCAAATCTTCCAATCTGATTTCCATGAGGAAATCAATTTCTTTTCCACTTTGATAACTTTATGTAGCAATTCCTCCATCTCCACATAATGCTTCAAATCCACCACATCAGCAATCTCCTAATTCAGTCCACTAATGAACCTAGTCATAGTAGCCTCCAGATCTTCCTTCACTTTAGCTTTAATCATGGCTATTTTTATCTCCTTATAGTGATCCTCTACACTCATGGATCCTTATGTTAGACTCTACAACTTCCTACACAAATTCCTATAATAATGATTGGGAATAAATCTCTTGCACATCACAACTTTCATCTTCTCCCAAGACCAAATAGGTCTTTCACCATATCTATGCCTGTTAAGCACCAACTGATTCCACTAGATACTCGCATAGTCTTTGAATTTAACTGCTATTAATTTAACCTTTTTCTCTTTTGAATAGTTGTGGCAGTAAAAAATATGTTCTACCTTTCTCTCCTATTCCAAATATATCTCTGGATCATTCTTTCCTAGGAAAGGTAGTATCTTCCTCTTGATGTTACCTAGATTATTGTCATGTTTTTAGGAGTTTTGTCTTCCTCTAATGAAATTACCTTCTTCAGAATCAGAATCGTCTTCTTCCTCTTCAACATGGGACTACTTTCTATGAGATTTGGATTTGCTAGGAGACTCCAGATTATCCAATCTCATGTTTAGAGTCTTGAATTGATCTTGTATGGCTTTCATAAATAGTTTCATATCCATTTCAATATTTTATTCACCTCTACCCATAATCTTAATCCTGCAAAAGAGATGAAAACTAAAAACAAATGGTGGGTTAGTCCTCACAGGCTTCATCACATGTTTACACTTAATAGATGTGAAATTACTCGTGTTTCACTCAAATATTGGCTTTTCACGAATATGGACTCACCACTCTTGCCTTTTACCACTTAAATTCTATCCTTCAAGATAAATTCAATCAATCCTTAAAAAAATCAAATCTTTTTCTTTTTTTTTTTATCAAACAAAAATCAAATCCTAAACCACGAATTTCATAAGAACCCTAATTCAAATCCTAAATACACAATTTTTTTTATCTAAATTCTTTCTTTTCTTTTTTTTTAATAATAAAGACACTAAAGGAATCAAGACGATCAGACAAATAAAAAACCAACAAAGACATTTAAGGATATGAATGACTTGAGTTACTTCTAATCGAACTGGATATGGATTCTTAGAAAACCTTTACTTTGATACTAGATGACATGAACCACACTAACTTGTGACAAAACCCGTTATCTAGATTGGAAAATAAATCCAAGAGCTTTATAAGAATTGTATGGAAACGCGACCCATTGCTTATAATGAAGCAAGAACCTTGGTATACAAGGAAGATGCCACAATCAGGGATGGAAACCCGATTGATAAGTTGGAGTGAACGCCACGAGAAATCCTAATTAGTTCAATATGAATTCTATCAAGAATTCAAACAAAATCACCCTCAATTTTCATTCATCAAAGAAATATTTAAAATATTTATAACCAATAGGTTTTATAGACTAAAACATGGAAAATTAAAAGACAATAATTTAAAAGTTGGTTGCCTATGGCCCACAAATAAAACATGAAACTAATTAAAATTTCCGTAGCAAAAAGGTTGGCGTACAAGCTGCAACAATCAAGGATGGCAGTGTATCAATTCAAGGCCGACATCATTGCTTCTCTAGCAGCTTTGATCCTCCAAAAAAAGACTTGAAATTTTAATCTTTCACAATGACACCCTTTGATCCTTATCATGTCGGTAATCATACAATTTTCTTGCTAGATTGTGTATGCCTTTACTTAGTTTTGGGAGCATGACAACTTTGACTAGTCAAATGCATGTTTACGTGATAGGGTTACAGTGAGCACCCCGTTTTGCCTTTCCCTTTGTTTTGCACTATGGCCAAAAATTAATAGGTCACTTTGTGAAGGATTTGGGGATGGTTCTGTGGCTGGAAATTAATACTGGCTTGTTGTTTTCATTATCGATATTATTTGTGTTGTGAACTTGTAATGGCAAAACATACTAGTATCAATTGTATGTATGGTAGAGGATAGAATTGATCATGTGATCTAGTGTTATTCTTATGTTATGAATGCTTGCCATTGTGCAATTGCAATATAAATGGGATATTTTTAGCATTCATATCATTGCATGACTATGCTTATATTGATCCACAAATGGGTAAATAAGTCAACAAGTGTTACTTTGCTTGTATATTTCCATATTGTACTCACTTAACTTTGAAAAAGCTACGGGCGGGATTGGTTCCTAACATCGAGTACTTGAGATGTTGCTTGACTTTACATGCTTGGGAATAAGGTTGCACTAAGGATGTTAGTTTCCAGTTTCCAGAACATAGCCTAAAGATGCAACATGCAACACTATTTTCATCGATCATCGTATTCAATTATAGAAGTTGTTATATACCTGTCTTTGTGATAAGTTTAATTAGTGTTATATATGTAAAACTATAGATAGAGTCATAGACTATGGAGTGAGCCTAGAAATATATGAGACTTGTATATTGGTTTATGTGATTGGGGTGACCAACTTCCAATTTTGCATTTACAGCATGTGAAAGTAAACTTGATGTGCTGAGAAGGATTATTTTTATGTGAGATGATGTTCTTGTACCTAGTGAATGCCAGGATTTCTTTTTTTCTTTTTCTTTTTTCTTTTCAAGTGGGCTATTCACTACAAGAATTTTGATATTAGGTGACGTTTGTAAAAATTACAAACGTCGCCCATCTTTTATAGTTTAAACTCATCTTCTAAATCATAGTATTAGTCACGTTTCCAAAACATTATATGGAGCTTTTCATTTAATAATTTCCCCACCAAAAAAAAAAATGAAAAAATGAAATTCATTAAAGTCATCCCGCCATTTCGAAAGCTTCGGACAAAAGGAAAAACAGAACACGCTACATTGACATGACCCTCCATCTTTTCTCTGTCCTGCATGCAACACCCTCATCTTACAAACTTCGACTGATCTCCATCATTCGTACCACCACCATCTCCGGTTGATCTCTCCGTTCCATCTCCGGCTAATCCTTCTGTTCCATCTCCGGCTACTAGGTGCCTCCATCGTATCGATTTCATCTCTGATAGTTGTGTAGAGAAGCATCGTACGAATCTTCGACTCCACAGTCCTTAATGATCTTTCATCAATGGAGACAGAACATCTAGGTTCATTCTTACATATTTTGACTTTTATTTAGCTCGACATACACATTTTTGTGCTCCTGTTGCACAAATACTTATACTCTGATCAGGGCTTGCGTTTAAGGGTTGTGGGTATTTTCTTTTTGTTGCTCATGTTTCTAAAATTTGTGCACTCTTTGATTGTTAGGATGTGAGTTTATAAATACTTTGTTAATTCTTATGATGTCTTCATTCGAATGTTCTACTACATTGCACAAATAACATGTTATTTTACATAGATCCCTTACTCAAGAAGATATACACTGGTACATTAGGTTTAGACATAGTTTTATAAAGAACCTGTTCTTCTTGTGCGATTTATTGTCAACTGTAATGACAATATGACTAGGTTCATTGATGTAAAATAAGTTCCTAATACTATCTCCACATTTGTTATTAGGTTTTTGAAGTAATACGTTATAGGAGTAGTCATCTTCTAGGATGAACTCTTCATTGTACATCACATCCCATCCCACTACTGTTAAATACCTGGTACAGTCCCGAACAGGTTGATCACCTGACGATTGAATATTGTATATATATGACTAGTAATAAACCATATGCAATGTTGGATATTTGACGAATGCTTTTAACGAGGTTACAAAGAATTCTTAGAGTTGAGTAGGGAAGATGAAGAATTTGAGGCTAGTATTGGCATTGCATTGGGGTTAAAATGCTAAAGTTGTTTTTCAAATAAAATGGGCTTGAGTTAAAATCTTGCTTAAAGTGCCCTGCTTTTCTCTCTACCATTTTGCTTTGAAGCATGGACTCTGTAATTCTTTTCACCATAGATTTCCTACCAAACTTATCTTATATGGCTAGAGATGAACTGACTTGATTCATTTTCACCCCCACTCCCAACATTGATTAAATACAAATTATGAATATTCCTATTGGATAATTAAAATTGTATTCAAAGTTGTGATGATTGAGTGTAATACAATGTTGATGAACTACCTGAACAGAACACATAGCATAAGATGATGATGTGATGGCTTAAAAATAATGGACAAGCATCTAGTCAAAGTGAAAAAGTAGCAATAGCGATCTGTTAAAAGGCAAGAACGCTCACTATTGATTTAGAACATATTAATAAAAGCGAAAAAAAAAGAATTTTGTGGATGTTTTCCCTCATTACATTATGTCAATGGCTGAAACGTGCACGGTTGAAGCGTTAGTGCCCTAACCATAATGCTTTGTGATCCTGACATGGGGAGATTGAAGACTTTATGACCATAATGCTTTGTGATCCCGACTGTTAACTAAGCTTTTTTGATGCTTTAGATCCTAGCTAGGCTGTAATGTTCATTGACAGTCCCTTCCTATTTATGCTTAAGGATTTTCTTTATTGTCATGAGCTGTTCAATTATAGGCAATGACATCAACATGCAGTTTGGTTTAGGCTTCGGAGTGGCATGTATGGCTGCTTGCTCTTAGTCACTTTATGTTGTGGTTGTAATGTCAAAGATATCTAACATGATTTATCATTTTTCTCTTTTTAGTGATCAATTTGGATTAAAAAAAAAACCATGAATCTAGTTTAGAATACTTGTATTAGTGTTCCAAGGAGGATTAGATAGAGGCATTACAGTAGATAGGATAGAAACATTCTTCCTCAATCCATGATCAAGAAAACTAAATAAACATAGCTCAACAAAGTAAAGGAAGTAAATAAATATAGGGAGTTCGAAAGCTAACAAAAACACTTTCCAACACCTTCCTTAAGTTAAGGTAATGATATTATCCATTCCTAACTCTCACAACATTGATTCAAATGTCGCTTTTTGCAAAGTCTTTATAAGAACATCGACTTCTTGAAATCTTAAAGAAGATAAGTGATAGAGCAAGGACCCCATTCAACTAATATGCTTCTTAGTGTAATCATGAAGAAAAATGTGGGTAACGGTAGGAGCTGTCCTAGATTTTGTAATAGGTTTTTGCCTATGATTCCATTATGTCCGAGGCGGGAACCAAGTCTAAGCTATTCTTAAAAATTCAATGTTGTCCCTTTCTGGAGTGATTTTCATTTGTCATGCTTACAAATCGATTTGAAGTTTTATTGGATAAATTTATATCAATGGATTATTTCAACAAGGGGAAGTTATTGAACTTGTCATATAGGAGAACCGTGCTGATTTTGTAGAATTATTTTATGCAACTTCCTGTGTCTGTGTATAATGTTTTGGCTCCATTAATGAGTTTAAGCCCAAAATTCATTTAAAGGAAGTTATAACTTTAAAGAAGTTCTACTATCTTGATAGTGTTATTTTTATTTCGCAAAGGAGAAGTAATATGCTACATTTACTAGAAAAAAAAGGATGATTTTTTGAAAAAAAAGAAAGACAGAACAGCTGAAATCCTAGTTTCCATTGATATTTGTAATTTGCTAAGTTAGTTATCAAGTGTTTGACACCATCAATGCACCAATTTTAACTTCTGATGCAATAAATGGTTCAAAAAGGATGAAAAACAAGCTACATAATTTCTCCCACAGACCAAAAAATACAATTTTGCAAGAAAGCTGATGCAGATCAGTTGTTGGCTATCACTGTCACTGTCCCCCATTGTTATTCTTAGAGTATAAAGGGCCTATGTAGATAGATGCATTAAGCTCAGCCAAAAAGAAAGTAGAAATTTGTCATACAAAACTTACTAGTAATACTTTATACATTGCATATAAAACATATTTTACATAATTCTTTGTGCCAAATGTTTCTTTTATCCAAATTGGAAACTCATCAGCCAACTTGAGGTTTGGTTGTATTACTTGTTCTTTATAACTGTCATGTTAAAACTTTATTAACTTTACATATTGTTCCATATACTAAGATTGTGTCTATCATACTTTCATGTAATTGCATATGATCTATGCCTTTCCTTTTCTGGGGATTTATCTACAACTATTGAACTGCATACCTTATATTTTTTCCTCTCCAGCTGTAGCCACATTGTCTGATATAGCAGCAGGTTGTCCTAGTTGGTTTGTCTGATTAGTTAGCCACATTGGTTGATATAGTAGCAGGTTGTCCTAGTTGGGTTGTCTGATTAGTTTTCTGCAATGTAAATACCAATTTAAGTATGACTTGGTTAATAGTTTTTTACTTGTGTTAATCAACCAAAAAAATTTTCTAGCCATTTTCATGTCTTTATCTGTACTCAAAATTTATTCAGTTAGCTTAGTGACTAAACTCTCTCTTATAGTGCTATTTCTAGAAATTTCAATAGGCTATTTCTGGAATAGTCAGCAGAGCAGTAGATCGGGGGTAATGGGGAAGAGAGAGAGAGAGAGGTTTATAGGCAGTGGCTAAGCTAATGGTAATGTTGGGGTAGAGGTTGTTATGGCGAGGTGGGGCTGATGAATGTCTACTCTTTTTTGTTCCTTGCCCCCCTTTTCTTTTTATCTTCATTATAATTTTCTTTTATACTTTACTGAACATAACACATCAAAATTAACACATACACATTTGTAGAAAGTGCATGCAGCTTTTCTAAAAAATGCATTTCAAATTACTTAGAATTGCTACTGTGTAGACATAACACCTTGTGGTTCATGTGTTAATTAAAGTTTATAAATTATGCAGTGGTTTTTTTGGCTCTCTGAGTTGAAACCTCTTTAATGTCTTGAGTAATTTCTCACTTTCTATAGATACGGAAGGAATCTGAGGATATAACTAAACTATACAGTCAGTCAAATTTATGCTAGGCTTAGGATATGGAATATGGGATCCAAATTTGCAAACAAATATACTATTCCTTCTTTTTTGTTTTTTTTTTTCAGCCTAAATAAATTTAGATTCAAGTTATAGTTATATTAGTCATACTTTTAACAAGTATTAGTTGCAGACAAAGAAAAGAGCTGGTTTCCTTCACCCAACAAATTGGTTGTAGTTATATATTTTATGATGAGTGCTATTTCTTATAAATTCTGTGATGGGATGTTAAGATGGATGCAATTTATAACATTTTTTAACTAATTATTTTATGTTCTAGGGACCTATATGATGTGTATTTTATTTGCTAGAAACTGATAGTGGATTTATAGTCCGGACTCTTTACATTGTGTTTCTGTCTCATCTGTGCAGGAAATTAAGGCTACCTTGTCTAGAGACATTTTTTTCATGTACTATTCGAAGAGATGCTTCCTCTCAAACTCAAGGGCAAACCACAGTAGCATTTTAAAGGATTACAACTGACTTCAAGTCTTGATTTTCGTCTTTATGTTTTCAGTGATTTCATCATTTTTGTTTGAATATTCCCACAAAGCAATATTTGAGCTTCTTTGTGATTTTCTTTTCGATTGATGGAGGTCTTGGAGTGCTTCGAATTGTTCAGATGCTAACATATTTCTAGAACTGGTCCCAGTTTCCCAAAGGTAAAAAATTATTATATTTTTAAAGAGTGATAATCATTTTATTTTGATTGAAATGTGAACTAATACACAATATCTTTTCTTTCTCCCAATTTTTTCCTTGTTTTGCAGTCACATGCTTCACAGATCTTTGGGTTTAAGTTTCAAATTTATCAGAGGGTAGAAGTAAATGGTCCACTGCCACTTAGGCTCTACAAGCTAACCGCATTACTAGTCAAAGAATTTTATTCATCTTGATAGTGTGTGAGTTTCTTCATTGACTTTTTCTTTTGGTTATTAGTACATGATTTCTTTCGTAATTAAACCTCATCATTTCTTCAAGTTCCAAAAACAGTCCCTTACCAAAACTATTTTATTTATATATAATCTATATCTTATTTGTATTATAATATTAACTTTATTCAGTTTATAAGTGAAAAAATTATTTTTTATTTGGATTTATTTCCTTACAAATACCTTTAAAAACGATGAAACATATAGAGCCTGTATATCAAATTTCCAACCCATAGTTCAAGTTTCTGCCATAGGTTCTTCTGTCCTGCTTGTAATTTGAGATGCTATGGCCTGGGTGCACAAAACTAGTCCTTCTCTTCGTGATGCAACGAGAATGCTTGTATTATATAACGAAATACTAGGAATTTTCGCATGCCCTCCGTGTTATTCTTGCTTCATTTTCCGTGTATTTTCAGATAAGTGGAAAAAATCAGGAAAAATTACAATCTGAATTTGCACACAACTTCGCGATAATTCCACTATCTTAATGAAGACGATATGACATGGTATTATTAATTGTATTGTGATTTCTCCAGATAAGAAGCTGAAACAATAACTTATCACATATTGTACATTGCATGAACATATTTTTAGGTCTTATCAAGGGATTTGAAATAAATAATTCATATATAACATCAATTGTCGGCATAGTCTAGGGTATGTTTGGATAGTGATGCGGATCAAGAAAATAACAAGGAAGATATGACAGATTTTATTTTATTGGGGTAAATTTGATTTAGTTATTATTTATTAGATTTAATTTTAATAGAATTTGATATGATTGATATCTTATTGATGTAGGACAATGTAAGGAATAGCTCTTACACTAAATATGATGTAGGCAATGCGAGAAATAGCTCTGTACTAAATTTGATATAGGATAGCAGAGATTTGATTTAGTTATTATATCATTTTTTATTAGATCTGATTTTATTAGAATTTGATAGGATTGATATCTTATTTTAAATATCAAATCTTTTAATTTAGATATTATTTTATCCTATATATGGATTTTTATTTCTATTCCAAGTAAGATGTTTAGATGCATTTTTTAAAAGTTAGAATCGCCATTATGAAGAATCAATTATTCAGCCTTTAAGGGAGAATTCAATTCCACCATTAAGTAAGTGGAATTGTGATTCCATTCTATACTCTTTAATAATTACTATTACAATTAAGTTTTTATTTTCTTACACATTTATTGTTCATAGTAATTACTGGAGATTTTTTTACAAACATCATATCAATTTAATTGCATTTGATGATATATCTAAACAAAAAGAATCAATTTATAAATAAGCTGCTTATTAACATTCCTTCTATTCCAATCAATTCCATTCCAGACAATTCATATGGACAAAACGGGAGACAACTAACGTTCTTCCGTTACTTATATATATTAACAATTTTTCCTTTCATATATTAGACATTTGGCAAGTTAAAAGAAGTTATCGTCTTTAATATATGGTTCTATCTTAAGACAAACTATGCATTTGATATGACACACATGTATTGTACTATCCATTGGTGACTAAATAAACCAATAATATTTGGATATACAATAATTCATTAAAAAAAAAAAACCTCTTTATCTTTTCTCAAATACCGTATGCTTTCCTTACCTTAAAAATGCCTGCCATCATGTTGCTCGCCAAAGTAATATATATACAAGAACTAATGACTCAACCACATTCAATACTGATATATAAGTACGTTTTCTTTATTCATTGTTTCGGTGAAGTTATATATAAATATGTATGATTTAAAATAAATTGTTTTTATCATTCTAACACTATCAAATTTCTCAAAAGATCCAACACATTAAATATGGATATGATTCTCTATCTGTAATGCACGTTTTAATAATCAATTTATTTGATACATGACGTAACATCATATCTCAAGCTAGCTCATTTGTTTGAAATATGGAAGGCTAAATTAGATGGCATTGATTGAACACGGCATTCTCTTACACTAAATATGAAGTAGGGCAATGTGAGAAATAGCTCTGTACTAAATTTGATATAGGATAGCAGAGATTTGATTTAGTTGTTATATCTTTTATTATTAGATCTGATTTTATTAGAATTTGATAGGATTGATATGATTGATATCTTATTGATGTAGGACAATGTAAGGAATAGCTCTTACACTAAATATGATGTAGGGCAATGTGCTATATATATATATATATATTTACTTACTTCTATAGGTAAAAGATTCATCAAAGTGCATGACAAGGAGCATCAATGTTTAACTACTCCACATAAATATCTCTCTTTCCACTCATTTAAAAGGCATGTGGACGATAATATAAACTAAACTAATGAAAACCTAGGAATACTTTATGCAATCATTGTCATGTTCATCATAGGAGAAAGACTAGAAAGTGTGCTAATATTTAGCTCAAAGGAAATTTCTTTCTTTCTTAATTTTGATCTCACTTGTATGAATTCATCCAAATAAATTTTCTCACCTAACTTTGGAACTGCATATTGAAGTTGCTACACAATCCTTGCAACTACACTATCTGATGCATGTTTAAGATAAGTGTACTAGATTGTTAATTATTGATTACAATGACTTTATTCATTTTATTAAACAATATTTTCAATCTTATAATTCTATTTTTCTATAGGTTCTCTTACAATATATGGATAAAAATTGGATGAGTTGTGACATCGGAAGTGAAGAGTACCAACGAGGTGTAGAATTTTTTGTTGCATACATGCGATTGAAATATGGAGTAAACACGGAGTTAAATTGTCCATGTAGGAGATGTTTAAATCACAATTTGTACAATGTGAATGTGATTAGAGCACACTTGCTTGTAGATGGTATAGACATAAATTACAATTGTTGGATATATCATGGTGAGAAGCCGACTGTTGAATTGCCTAATGGATGTCGTGGTAGAATTCGTCATGTGGAGAGTGAAATGAGACCCATTGTGGAGGAGTACGATGTGGCAAATGATGATGAAATTGATGGATTTGATGAGATGCTTGATGATTTAGGGGCATTTGTTGCCAATCAAGAGGAAGATTCATGCGCTGGGGATGGCTTCAATATTCCGATGGATTTTTTAGATGGATTAAGAGCTGATTCACATCAAGAGCTCTATCCCGGGTGTAAGTTTTCAAAGTTCTCCTTTATTGTGAAGCTTCTCCACTTGAAAGTATATAATAAGTGGACGAATAAGTCATTTGATATGCTGCTACAACTTTTGCATGATGTGATACCTAATGGAGAATCTCTTCCCAAGTCATACTATCATGCAAACAAGTACTTAATGGGGTTAGGTATGGGTTATCATGTATTCATGCATGTAAATATGATTGTTGTTTATTCTGGGGTAGCAACAAGCATCTTACCAATTGCCCTACTTGTGGTACTTCTAGATATAAGATATCCACGGGGTCTAAGAAGCCCATTCCTCATAAGGTTCTACGTTACTTTCCAGTAAAACCAAGGTTGCAACGTCTTTTCATAAATCCAAAGATTGCTCAAAAAATGCGTTGGCATAAAGATGAACATAAGAGACAAGAAAACATGATGGGTCATCCAGCAGATGGGTTGTCTTGGATTAATTTTGACATTGAATATCCAGAGTTTGCAAAGGATAGTCGTAATGTGCGGCTAGGGTTAGCCAGTGATGGTTTTAATCCATTTGGTACCATGAGCCAGTCATATAGCATGTGGCCTGTGGTGCTCCTTACATATAACTTACCACCATGGATGTGCATGAAGAAAGAGTATTTCATGATGCCGTTGTTAATCCCAGGGCCCAAAGCCCCGGGGAAGGAAATCGACGTCTACATGCAACCTTTAATCGATGAGTTGAATGATCTTTGGGTCAATGGACTATGGACATACGATGCGTACTCAAAGTCATCTTTTAAAATGCATGCTGCATTGATGTGGACCATCAATGACTTTCCAGCATATGGGAATTTGTCTGGGTGGAGCACAAAAGGATACAGTGCTTGTCCCGTATGCGAAGACCAAACACCATCAATAAGACTTAATAGCAAGATTGGCTATGTTGGTCATAGGATGTGGTTGCCAATGGAACATAGGTGGAGACGTAGCTTAAATTTGATGGAATGCGTGATAACCGTGAAGCTCCTGAACTATATTCTGGTGAAGACATTCTTCACCAATTACACACGATGACAGATGTGGGTATGGGAAAGCATCCAGGGAATGCTAAAAGAGTCCGTCGTGTTCACGGATTCAACTGGAATAAAAAGTCCATATTCTTTCAATTGCCATATTGGTCAAAATTAAAGCTTAGACATAATCTTGATGTCATGCACATTGAGAAGAATATTTGTGAGAATATAGTTCACACAATGCTTAGGGTTGAAGGGAAAACAAAAGACACTTATAAAGCTAGGCTTGATCTAGAGGAGCTTGGTATTCGGAAGGAGCTACATCTACTAAAGCAGGCTGATGGAAAGTATTCAATGCCTTGTGCAAGTTATGCATTGAGTAATTCTGAAAGGAAATTATTTTGTCAATTTCTGAGGAATGTTAGATTACCTGACGGTTATGCATCACACATAGGTAAGTGTGTGGACAATTCATGCTCAAAGCTTTCGGGTATGAAGAGCCATGATTGCCATGTGTTGCTTCAAAGGCTATTACCTATAGGTATTCGTGGCTTATTGCCTAAAGATGTCACCACAACCATATCCGAGCTTGGAACCTTTTTTGAGAGATTGTGTCGACACGTTGAATGTTGAAGAGTTACAAAAGATGCAAAGCGACATTGTCACAATATTGTGCAAGCTAGAGCTAATCTTTCCACCTGCCTTTTTTGATGTTATGGTGCATCTAGCTATCCACTTACCTCAAGAGGCCCTAATGGCTGGACCTGTTGCTTACCGTTGGATGTATCCTATTGAAAGGTACAATGTGGAGACAATATATTTATCTTTATGTTACTGTTTGATTTTTTTTCTATCCTAATGGAGATTTTACATTGTAGGTACTTAGGCTCCCTAAAGCAATTTGTTCGAAATAGAGCTTATCCAGAAGGTTCAATTGCTGAAGCTTATGTTGTACATGAGTGTTTGACCTGGTGCTCACTTCACTTAGAGGATATGGAGACAATATTTAATCGTCCAGATAGGAACCACGATTCTTTAGAAGATGGTGGCTTGGATATCTTTACAAATAGAGTTGGATTTATTTCTCCACCTACATATGTGGTATTAACAGATGAAGAGATTGAAATTGCTAAATGGTACATTATGAACAATTGTCAAGAGATGCAACCTTATCTAGTGTATGTGATAGTCAGCAAACCATTTTTTATTATGTTAGTAATCTATTAAGATATGTGTGTATTCCTTAAGCAAAGTGCAATTTGTGTTGCAGTGAACATAAAGATATTTTGCGCTCACAATATGGTGATGACATAGATGAGCGCCACAAAAGGGAATTTGGTCTATGGTTTATGAATAAGGTAAATATAATAAACGAACTCCACGTGTACTTACATACACTATAATTAAAGGAGGTATAACAAAATATAATTGATGTTCTATTTTAATTGTCATTACTGCAGATGAGTATGTTCTATGATAGTGATGACTTGGTCATCAGTGCATTATATGCATTATCACTAGGACCCGATTCATGTTTCAAGAGATACAACAAGTTGATATATAATGGCGTGCGATTTCATACATCAGAATTTGATGATAGGAAGAAGACTCAGAATAGTGGAGTGCTTGTAGAGGGAAATCAAGGAGACATGGAAGTTGAATTTTATGGCGTATTGTCAGATATATACGAGTTTACTTACGTTAGAAACAAAAGAGTGATCTTATTTAAATGCAAGTGGTGGGACACTAACATGCGAAATGTTCGAGTTGATGACAACTTTAAATGCATTAAGATTACTCGTACTTGGTATGAAAATGACCCATATGTGCTGGCATCACAAGCTAAGCAAATATTTTATGTTGAGGACATGAAGCTAGGATCTGAATGGCGTGTAGTGCAACAGTTTGAGCATCGCCACATATAATATAGAATCTAGAAGGTGATGCAAATTTATTAACTGATGTGGAAGCTCGTTTAGCAGATGAGATCTTAGATGGACATTCCATAATAAATGGTGATGGAGGAAATGAGCAACATCTGGTAATCGATTGTGATGTTGATGTGCTATTGAGGGTTGATGTAGGTCATGAGATTGTTGATGGGGATGTTATTGAAAGAACAGTTCAAGCATCTGAACAAGTAGGGCATGATGCTGTTATTGAATGTAGTGAAGATGAGGATGAAAATGAGGAAATGGATGACACACTGGTGGATTATGATAGCAGCGATGAAAATTGTAAGGATATAGGTTTTTTTTTTCTTCTTTTTCCTTTTTAAAAACTTTGCCCACTTGCATTTATACAGTCAATTTTTTTTTTCTTTTGAGTCTATGCTAATTTCATCAGCTTTTACATGTTGAATGACGAGTTGCAAAGTTGTTATGTTGTCTATTTTTCTATTACTAACTTATACCTCTTTTCTTTGACTGTAGGATTGCAATGGCTGGTGGTCGAAGGAATGTTCAAAGGAGGGGAGGGAAAGCTAAACGGGATGCCCGTCTACCCATTCGCGATGAGTCGGATTCTCATCGTTCTGAGGATGATATGCGCCAATCACCAAACAACCATCCATCTAATCCTTTGATAAACTCCTCAGGTATTCCATCTAAGCATATCATTAAAGTAGAATAAGTTTGTTTAAATTGTAATACAAATTGCTCCTTTTTTATACTATAGCCAATGAAACTCCATGGTCAAGGTATTAACAGTACACAAGCATATGCATCCATGGGGGGCAACAATTCAGCTAATCGTACCCACACCTTAGGTAAGTTTTCAATCCAACTGCATTAGATTGATAATCAACTAGCTTGGGCAGTAGCTAATTCTTTAGCTATGAAACCACTTGTCATTGTCTATTGCACTTTTTAATTATTTTGTTTTCATTTGGATTAATGAAAAATATTAAAAACCAACCAACAAAAACTTCCATGTGAACTTTGAAAACCCCTATAACATAAGGGTTCTTTTTTTATATGAGTCATTTAGTCAATTCTAGCTTGTTGTTATTTTACCTAAAAGAGTAATAATTTTTTTTTCTCTCAATAAACTTAGTTTGAAAGGAGAATGATTTTATGAACTTGGGATAGAGCTATGGAATTTCAAGTCTCTACTCCGTAAATTCTATATGGTATTATTTTGAGTTCACTTGTTTATTAAAATACAGCAAATGACACTCCATGCGGTCAACATGTCAACAATAGTCAAGCATATGCATCCTCGGTGGGCAACAATTCAGCTAATCATATCCACGCTCCATGTAAGTTTTCCATGCAAATGTATTACACCAATAATGAAATACCATGAGCATTAGCTAATTATGTAAATATGAGCTTTAGTTGCATATACTAAATCAAAGTAACATGCAACAATGATTATAAAAGCTTGAATCAGGTGCAAGAACTTCTCTTTAGCGGAAATCTAAGAAATAATCATAAATTTTATTATAATCTTGATTTGGGGTTTTTTATTTGATTGCCTGAAACATGGTGATTTTATAGGAATCGATTGCAAAAGTCAATTATATTTGTAGTGGTCTATCATAACGTGGTATTTTTGTTCCAATATGGTACTTTTAAAGTATTAACTATACTTTTTTTAGTTCCAACTTTGTCAAATATGGTATTTTTGTCTTAATATAGTATAATATCATTGTAATGCGGTACTTCTTTTGAGTATCTACTTCATTAAGATGTTTATTTTTATCGTAATATGGTATTATATCGTTCTACTATGGTATTTTAAGATGGTAGTCAGTAAAAGCGATCAATTGTAATGCCAACCCTTAAGCTATACTACTGCAATACAAAGCTATTGAAATTATTATTACTTGAAGTGATTGAAATTTTTAGTTTGATTTCCATTTTGTAATGATTTCGTTAAATCTGTTTATTGCCTGGGTAAGTTGACAAGGAAAGAGGAAGTGAAAACTCATTTCTTCTCATATAAGACCGGACATGTGCCTCACCCAAAGCGTGTTTCCTCATACGAACACAATTATTTCATTTTAAAATCGTCATTGAAGTCTTTGCACTAAATTTCTTCTATTACTCCTCGTTGTTTTCTAATTTAAGTTGTTATACGCTTGCGTGCCTTGTTGTTCTAAGATGGGTTCAATAACGAAAACATCAAGTGCTGAAGCATCAGATATTGATTCATCAAACCAATGAAAAAAACCCCAAATCAAGATTCCATTTATGGAATGCTGCAAATAATCCACCATTTATGTGAAGAAAAGATTAACAGAACATTATATGTCATGTTTGATATACATATAGCAAATCATATGATATTGAAAGTGTATGTGTTAAAATTTTACAAATACTTCACATGCAACATGTAAATACCAAAAAAAAAAAAAAAAAACCAAATAGACAATATGGAACAGAATGTATGTGGGTGTGTGTGTGTAATGGATGTCCTTCCAAAAGCACTTATTTTCATTGCTATATAAATTCTCATAATATGCATATATTTGATCTACCCCGGTGGTATATAGTGCTATTTATTTGGATTTTCCTTTGTGCTCTCAAGCTTCATAAGTCTGCCTTCCATTTCATAGTGAACTCAACATGGTAAGATGAGTAACATATGTCATACAAATAGTATTGTGTAACATGTCATATAATTCTCACACGGGAATAATATTGTGTGACATATCATAAACTGCAGCAAATGACACTCCACGTGGTCCAGATGTCAATAATTGTCAAGCATATGCATCCTCACAGGACAACAATCTAGCTAACCATACTCAATCTGTAGGTACGATTTTAAACACTCATTTTTAATAATACAAAGCTTCAAGCAAGATAAGTAACATAATATAATGTACTTGTGCCTTAATATATATGTACACATGCATTCCCCATTGTTGCCTTTTTTTCATCTTATATTTATTTCCTTCTTTTGTATTTTTATTTCCTTACAATTTATTGAAAGTGCAAGTGAAAACTCATTTCTTCTCATATATTTATAGCAACTGAGAGCTCAACAAATCTACTACTAAACGAGGTGCATATCGTGGTCAAGCACTTGGCGGAGAATATGAAGCGAAAGGGAAAAATGTTGATTGAGTTTACTGCTTCTGGAGGACGTCCAATAACACCAGACCAATCCTCAAAATTAGCATCTGAGATAGGAAAGGCTTGTAGAGACTTGTTACCTCTTTATGGTGAAGATTGGAGAAAGTTATCTAGGGTAGACAAACAACGAGCTTGGGAGAGAGTTAAGGTAAATACGGTTTAAACTTTATTTTCATATTACTTACTTTTTATGTAAAGTGACTAACTATTTTGTCATCTTGGCTGATATGGTTGATGTAGAGTCGGTTGAATGTTGATGATGTAGTGAAAAATGAGGACAAATTTGCTTCAGCTAACACATGGATGGGGAGTCTCCTTAGAAATCATCGAAGTAAAACTAAGAAGAGATGGTTAAAGATTGGTAATGCAGCAAGACCTAAAGGATCGAATGATGATGATTGGAAGAAGATGACAGAACAATGGACTAAAGAGATTGAAGAAGAGAGGGTAATTTCACAATCCAACCAACCATCCAACAAGGTAAATTCGACCTACAAATGTTTCTTAGGATTTTAGTTATTAACTTCATAAATATGTAATCATTTTGGGTGAGTAGAGGACGAAATCGATGATTGGAGAGAGATGCAGCATGTGAAGTACTTGCATAGGTCTGGCTCTCGATCATTTGAGAGTAGAAGGAATGAGCATGTAAGTACCTACTCAATTACTTTCTAACATGTAATGGTAATATCAATCAAGTGTTTAACATTTTCCATACATATTTATGTACATAGATTAATCAAAATCGTCAACCACCCAATGCTATCGAGTTCTTTAAGCTAACTCGCTATTGTGAACCGAGGCCTGGTGGTACTGGTGGTTGGGTTTCGCAACAAGCTGCTGAAGATTATGTAAGTGTTTAGCTTAACTTTTATTTTAAACATGTTATGAAATAAGCAACATGATGTGAATGTTGTGTTTGGGTTGTTCATAATGCAGGAGAAGATGGTGAAAATATATGAGGAATCCCAGTCTTCTAACAAGCCAGAGACTCCGGAGGAGATTGTTGATAGATTTATGAATGCAAGTAATAGATCCGACTACCATCCTGGAAGAGGATATGGACCACCATCTATTGGGAAATCATCACGGAGACAGAGTGAAATAGATGAATTGAAGGCTGCATTGCAAGAGGAAAGAAGCTTACGTCAGCAACAAACGCAACAGGTAATCAAACTTTATGGTCCATTTAATGTTGATTTTATGAAATTAAGATTGTCTAACTATTTAATTTCTACTTTTTTTAATTTTTTTTTTCATTTCAACATTTGATTGTGTGTAAGTGAAATCATAATTTTGTGTTTATTAGATTCAAAGAATTAAAGAACAATAAGAAGATTTAAGTGAACCCCTCTTTATGTTGTTTCTTCATGCATTCTTATATAAATTTATGCTTTTTTAACCCTCATGAATTATGATTCATTTTGGTTAACTCCATAATGTAATCCTAGAAGTTCGCTGGTAGGATATAAGCTAGAAGTGGAAAATTTTGCTTTGTCCTTTGACTATTGCTATTTTATTTATTGTGTTCTTAATGTATAATAGTGGATGAAGTATGGAACTGTTTTTTTTTTTTTTTTTTTTGCGAAGTACAAAATTCAAATATTGTAGAATTTGGTGTAGTGTGGGTTTCTGTGGTGGAGTAAGGCGAATGAGCTCTGTTGTGTATTGTTTGAGCTCTATTTAAGTTGTATATAAGTGTAATTGTTTTTGCATCTGGGGGTTTGAAAAGGAAAAGGATATGGCAGAGTTAAGAAACACGAGTCTAACTCATGACTTGGTATATTGTGCCTGAACATGAAATTGTGAACCCAACTCACCATTATTATTAAGATACACAAGAAATCATGAGATAGACACACAATTCTTTCTCCTATTTCCAATTTTGGTATTTCTGAAGTTATTTTCCGTAAGCGCAGATTTTTGGAATTCTCTTTCTTTTTTTCCCTTCTCATTTCTTGTAATCTCATCAATCTAATAACTGAATATATTGATGATGATGGAAGGGTATTTAGTTTACTCTATAATAGATTGCCTAACTTGATTCAATGGAAAAGAAAAGAGAGTTCATGCTCAAGTATCCACATTTCATGTCAATTCTCATGTCTACTTACCTATTTATTTGTATAAAGGTGTATCTCAAGATGTTCATATGTGAAGTCTTACTTCCAATGGGAGGCTTGTTCTTTATTATTATGTTTGGTTCTTTTTCATGACAACATTTGTATCACAACCTAAGGTTATTAAATTTATAAAGGTTGCAAGCTTTAGAGTTGTGTTGATGGTGGAACCAATTTTCATCTCTCAGAATGATTTCTTTTATTTACATGTATCTTTGACAAAAATTTTGCAAAATTGTGGTAGTCAACACATATATGGAGAATACTAATCACATGGATTGGAAGTGTAATTGTTGAGTTTTTTTTTTATTTCTATTTTCTTGAATTGAATTTGCTATTCAATGGTGTTTCCAGCTTGATAAATTAACTCAACTTGTACAACAACTTGTCTCAAGTTTTCCTAGTAGTTCAGGTTAGGTGTCATTAATCTTTTCTTATAATCTCGTTTATGTTTTTTTTTAATCATTCAGTAATTATATTTATATGTTGTGTGACAGCAATTCCAAATCAAGGAGATCCTTCATCAAGTGTACGAGAGCCTTCGCCAAATCCATCAAACAGTGATGACAGTGAGGAAGGAAATTGAAGACTCTGTTTTGTCTTTTTGTTTTTTTGTTGATTGAACCATTTGAAATGAAATGGTCAAATGTGGCGAAGTGTACACATGCTCATTTTTGTATATTTTGGAGCTTTGTTGTTTTTGTTTTTTTGTCGATTGAACCATTTGAAATGAAATGGTCAAATGTGGCGAAGTGTACACATGCTCATTTTTGTACATTTTGGAGCTTGTTGTTTTTGTTTTTTTGTCGATTGAACCATTTGAAATGAAATGGTCAAATGTGGCGAAGTGTACACATGCTCATTTTGTTGTTCATATGTTTTGGAGCTTGTTGTTCATATGTTCCTTTCAAGGACACTAAACAAATTCAATGTTGTCTTCTTTCTTTATTATGATTAAGGAAGATCTTGGTGATCTTTAAGGTTTATCTATGTTATTGGAACTTATTATATATCCAGGGCATTGTCATAAATAAATTACATGTCTAGAAGCTATAATACAGCTATGAATTATATTATTATCGAACAGGTTTTATATGACTAATTGTGCATATGATGTGCGATAAGCAGGTATACTTTGGCAAATCAAATTGAGCTAAATCGGAATGCTCATCCCTTCTCAAATGGAATAGCCATGTGTAAATAATGCCGATTTAAATAAATAGCTATGTTTAAAAATTACAATCTTGAATGAATATTTGTGTAGACGTCGCTAATATATTTGATTAGCCACGTTTAAACCAAGGGAAATAGGAGAATTGCCACGTTAACACATCACGACTTTATTCTAATAACTTTACTTTATAAAGGTTATTCAACCTATATACCCAGTTTAAACGTTGTCAATTCAGTAATTTATCCATGTATAAACATCGCTAATAAAAATATTTAGTCATGTGTAAACGTCGCTGATCCTAAATTTTACTACCTATTTTTTGGGGCGGGATATGAATTACTTTCATTTAACCACGTATAAGTGTGGCCAATACGTGACAATAGGCCATGTGTAAACGTTGCCTAATGAAGGCCTTTTGGCGCCTAAATTTATACTGGCGACGTTTCAATTTTTGACGTAACCTGTTTAATCTGCGACGCACCTATTGCGACGTCTATAGGCCACGTGTATTAAACGTAACTATAACTTTTTAGTCACGTTTAATTCATGTTTAGCCACGTTTTTTTAACGTGATTAAATGCTTTTTTTTTCAAGTGATTGCTGATACTACAAGGTGCTCTGCCATAAAAACTATTAATTGAGAACATTTAAATTAATTACTTAGTAGATTTGAATATTCCAACTGATCCTTGGGAATGAAGAGAGAAAGTTTTAGGTGATTTATTGATATGCTAATTTCACAAAAAGAACTAGGAACTCACTTTTTTTATAGTGGTGAATTGTTTAGGGAATCTTCTTTTGTAATTATAACAAGTTGAGAAACAAAAAATTTAATTGTACGGTTATTTGTGAAAGGAAAAAAAAATAAAAAAACCGGAGAGGGAGAGAGAGAGGAATACGGTGTAAGCTAGCCTTATCCATTTTTTTTTTTTTTTTTTTTTTTTTTTTGAAACCGAAAAGCCATCCTTAGTTTGGGGATAGCATAATGGCTCACCTTTTGGATATCAAGATTGCATTATACAGGATAAATTATATACGCCTTGTCGTTACAAAGATTATCAATAAGGCCAATAATATCTATTCAGTTTGATTTAGGATAAATAATAGGTTTTGAGATTAATTTTTCTCTTGTGGTTTATTTAAATTGATAAGATGAGCTTGATTTTTATTGTATAAACTGCTTTTTAAAAAAATTGAGGCTCAGGATGTCCACATTAGCAAAATAGATGAGGTGACATTCTTTTGATCTGCTCATTTACCAACTAATTACAAAGAAGTGGGGGCATCAACGTTATGAAGAGCTGCCAGTATTGAATTTTTCAAATTTTTTAAAATCATGATGCCCATAGATTAACTAAAGTTTATGCAGGGTGTGTTCGTAATTTGTCCTTTAATTTAAATGGTTTTTAAAGAATTAATAGTTCATCTTTATTAAACAATTTGTTTTACCTTTCGGTATATATTGGTGTAGAACCATTTTTAAAATAATCATGTGTTTGCCAAAAGAGACACTGAAAAGATGAAAGGCATATGTACATCTATACACCTCTTGAAAATTAGTAAAACATAGAAATTCTTAGAAAATTAGATTTATTTATACCTTATCTTATTTAATATAAAGAAAAGATTTTTTTCTCCTATGGATAAAATATATTTCTAAAACCTTTTCCTTAAAAAAGGGCTAATTTTCCAAGCGCTGAATTTTAAAGAGATAGATTTAGATAGATATGGAAAAGATACATATAATTTCAGGATGAGAATATCATGATTTATTCCATTCCTACTTTAGGGTGAAAAGGGAAGTAGACTGTTTCGTCCTTTGACATATCAAGTGAACTGCACAACCATATCAGGAAGCTAAAGCATGCAGCAACCACGAGGTGAGTGATGAATCCCTTAATGTCCTCGAGACTGATGCCACTAAATGATAAAGTCATCATCTTTAATATCTGATGTTTGTTTGTGTTATTATATGCTCTTTACTTATTTGAATTTTTCTTGGTGGCCTTAATCTTTTCTTTTTATTAAATATTTTTTCTTGTTCTATCCTTTGTAGGAAATAGGCCATCAAAACAGCGACAAACATGCTACCGAAAAATTATCAGCATTGGCATCCTTCTCATAACTTTTTCTGGTTTTTTATGGTTTTGGGTTGAATTAGGAATTATGGCTTATAATGACTATTATAAAAACACTGCTCCTTGCCTTTCTATTGAATCAATCAATCCGTCTCTCCTATAATATTGCTTATGCCAATAATCCATCCAGTAGATCCCCATCGTCTAGTCTCACCGGCTCATGGAACATCTCCTTTGGCTACTACAACCATGCTCATGCAAACATAACCTATTACGACAGCATCAACGTAACAATGTATTATCACAACCTTTCTATCGGGCACACAACAACCCGATTCTCGAATTTCCACCAGGATACGAATCAAGCTTGGATCCACATGGCTACAAGGATTGATGCCGATTCGGTGCATCTTCCAGACACGGTGGCTTATCAATTCGCGCAAGATGTGCAGGACGGAACCACCCAATTTGAAGTAGGCTTGGTGGGTCGTGTTGTGGTTGACCCATGTTTGGATTGTAACGCAACAGCCACGCCGCTACCCCTAGAGTTTTATGTTGGTAGGCCTTCTAGCTATGGTGATTGTATTCATACTTTCACTGATCTAGATAACTTTGAAGATCGGTTGAATGATTAGGGTTCGGTTAGTTTTCTAGGGATGAACAGATTTGTGGTTTCATAGATATATCCGATTTTTTTTTAATTGTTTATCGTCGCTCCCTTAATTATTCTAAAGCTGTTTAATCCTTTATTTTTAATTCTTTTATATCGAATTCCAATTAGCATTTTAAACTTTTTATTTATTTGTTGAGTAATCACTTACATTTTTTCTTTTAGTTTGTGCAACTTTTGTAATGCATATTTCGAAAAATCAGTTCAGTTCGTCAACTGTTACCTTTAAAGGGTGTGTTTAGATGGTATGTTTTTATTTATATCTTATCCATATTTGATATGTATTTATCTTTTATTTATATTTGATTTGTCATATCTTTTTATGAGTAAAAATATTTGTATTTCATTTATATTTGCTTTTGACAAATCGTTAGTTTGATTCAAATAAACAAAAAAAGATATGTCAAACTAGCGCTAAACCAACAAATCAAAAGCACGACAATGTATAGGTAGCGTGGTTGGAGAACGATGCAACTCAATTTAACATTGTTATGTAATTAAATTGACTCATCGATTGTTTGCTTACTAGTTTGTTTATAGTTTATGCCAAATTTGTTGGTAAAAATATTTTGAAAAAAATAATTCTTTTTTCTACTTGTCTCCTTGAGTTTTACACACTTTTTTTTTCCTTTTATTTGAGTACTTAAAGTTTTCAATTTTATTAAAGTAGGACTTTGTTGTGGTGTTAATCTTTTTATTTTCAAATGACACAAGGAAATAACAGCTTTAAACTAAAAAGAAAAAACTAATATAAACAAAAAAAAAAATCGAAGAGCTAAACAAACAAAAGAAAAAAAAAAGAGTTTAGCCCAAACCACAAGGACAAATAAACAAACTCAAAAATCCCTAAATGCATAAAATTAAAATTGGAAAAATATAATTATGTTGTATATGATTATGGGTAAATTTGAACTTTAAAATTTAATTTAGGATAATAATCAAGTTATATAGTTTAGTATAAATAAAATGCAAATTGATATGATAAATGAATTAATCAATTAAATTAGACACTACAAATTCCTAATTTCACCAATTTGAGCTAAATACTTAATTTGATAAATCATTTAGCTAAATTAAAAATTTTATAAATCATACTCCCTGATTTCTTATTTAATTTGTCTAATCATAATTAATTAAATCCTTAATTGTATCATACCCATCATCAAGAACTAGCTAGATAGTTAGAAAAAAATTAATCTTTAGGAGAAGTTCATTTCTTTAACGAGGTGGCATCATTGTTGAATAAGATGGACTTTAGTAAAGCACATGCCATCATTTTTTCCTCTAAAACCCACCCTAAACTTTACAAAAGCCACCTCCAAAATTCCTTGCATTCTTCATACATAAATAACATTCTAATATGACAAAAATTCACTTTTACACTGTCATTTTCAGTAGAAATATAAAGCCCCCTATCTCCATCTTTAGCTCCTAAAAACCCAAAAAAACCTCTACCAATTAAAAGGAAAAAAAAAAAAAAGGTAATCCATTTCTACAAATCTTACCCATTCTTATACCATTATTAAAACTACTAACCTATGCGTATATATATATATATATATGTATATATTGTTATCATTTTGAAATTAGGTGTTCTTTGAGTTTAAAAGAAGATTAAGAATAGAGTTAGAAGGATTAGGAGCTTCAATAACAAATTTATAATAATAGGTGCGGAATTGAAAAAATTGTTGAGTATACTTTGTTTTTCTAGTAAGTAAATTTTAGATTAGGTTGAAATTACTTCATTTTGATGATGTTTTAAGTTTTCAAATATGAAAATCAAAATTAAACATGTTTATGATAAGATTTTTATAAATTGATGCTTGTATTGTATGATTTATGCATATTATATAGCTAAACTTAGTTTTGTTTGATAAATAAAATCATAAACATGTTATAATCATAACTCTAAATTTAAAGTATGTCCTTTTGACACTTTTACAAAATATAAATATGTTATGAAATTTGGAAATTATTAGTTATAACTAAGAATTTTAAAAATAACTTGGAAATTGATGTTTAGTTACTAAAAATATCATAATGTGTTGAAACTATGTAAAAATGTTAAAATCATCTTATATTATGTTGCAAATGTGTTTAATATGATTTATACAACCTATGATCATTTTAAAGTTATGAGATTTGCCATGTAAGTCCCTGTTTTGCTTGATTTTGAAAAATTTAGAAAATATATCAAATGATTTTTATTTTTGCACCAAATTTTGGGGCAATGATTTCAATTAGTTTACATTAGATCTAGAATTTTTAGGATCGTTTGATTTTTTTTTAGATTTTTCTTTCTCAAGTGCACTATATGCAATGTTGATTGAACCGAACCTAGTTTAAAGGCTGAACCAGTCGGTTTTTCTCTTCCTTTCCATATGAAACTTAGTTGGACCGATAACCAAGGATGTCTAGTATGGTTTAGCGAACCCAACAATACTGGAACCATGCAAAACAGTAGTGAACCAATCCAAAAAATGAATCGATGCATAGACCCTTCTCTATTTTCCAACCTTGTCATCTATGAAAAAATTGAGTAATCCAATTTCAATTAAGTATATTATCAAACTAGCTTAATTAATGTAGAATTAGTTATAATTAGTTAATTTAGGAATATTTTGATTTATTAGGCTTTTTGTTAATTTAAAATTATATATACATATATATAGGTTGAAGGGCTAAATTAAGTTAATTAGGTACAAATGGACTTGTCATTATAAGATTAAGTAAATGAATATAGTATGAGCCTAAATCAATATAAATAAATTATTATGGGTTTTAGTGGCTAAATTAGGCTTAGATAATGGTTTTGGGGCTCAAATCAATTATATGAGCTTAACTAGATTAATTATACCAAACCGAGTTATAATAGGTTTTAATTAACTAAATGGGCTTAAAATAGGTGAATAGTAATAAATAGGCTTTATAGATAGGGTAAATTATACTAAAAAGTCTCAATATTTAGGGGCTAAGTTTACTTGAAATTGTAACATTTCGAGTGTTTCAAAAGAGGTCCAAACATTTGGAGAAGTGGGTCAATCAAGATCCGAATGTTTTTTAGTGATTCAAAAAGAGGTCCCAACATTTGAAAAAGCGAGTCAATTGAGATCTTCTTTAACACGTGTCAATAGGAGAATTTTTAATTAAAACTCAAAAAATCCTCCTTCTAAGATATCCATTGACATATATCAATAGGAGAAATATTTAATCAGAACTCAAAAGACACTTTTCCAAACATTTAGACTTTAAATGAACCTATAAAAACATTGAGATCTTAAATCAACTTACCCCTAAACTTTGGGATCTTCTAGTATAATTTATCCTTTATAGATATAATGAGCTATAAAAGTTGAATTTGCAATTAATTTAGCGCTAAGTGGGTTATAATGACCTAAATTAGCTCAACTAGTGAAATATGACCTTTCTGGCATAAATTGTAAACTCTTTAAATTTTGCACAACTTGAATATGATAATTACCAAAAATATGACGTAGAATTTTGAAAAACCTTGAGAAAAAGGTCGTAAACATTACTCTTGATTTTTCACGATTTAAGAATATTAAAGTGTGAACAATTTAATTATAGTTAGGAAGTTGGAACCCTTACCAATAAAATTTTCGATACACAAAATATTACTTTCATAACCTTGGATAATTAATGACCGATAATGAATTGATTGTTACTTAAACCCCAAGATTTATCTACCTTAAATTCGGTAATTAGAAAATGAATTTTATGCATATTAGATTATGATATAATGGTGATCGAGATGTCCCTAGCATTTTGAATCCTAAAGTAGCATTAAAAAATAATTAATCATTAATAATTTGGACAAAATATTCCCAGACAGTAAAAGACAAGATTTCGTAACACGAGTCCATAACTCAATAAACCTACACATTTTGCTTTAGATTTCAAGTGCAAATTAAGATGATTAATTTTTAAGGCCTGTTGGTTATAAAACAATAGTTTAAAGATAAATTGCTATGGTTGCAGAATATACGATAAGATTAAAAACAAATCAATATCTAAGAATCAAGACTCCTATTAAAATTTTTTATTACACAAACATGCTGGTTAGCAAAAATTTAAATCTATAGAGACTAAAACCCTAATTTGATTTAACAGGCCAGGAAACTTTTAATCACGTAAGACAAACCTCTAAAATTACTCAATCGTATAAATTTTAAATTCAAGATTTTAACAAAAAAAATCTAAAATTAATGTAGAGGCCTTATATGAATTTTAAAAGATGATATCTCTAAATAACTAATATATTTATACGCGTGTGACCCAGTATATTACGAAATAACCTAAATATTCATCTTTTAAGCTTTTAAATAATATAAACATGTGTCATCTACTTCATTTGAACCCTTAAAGCATCCATCATAAAGTAAGAAGAAGAAGGCCCCACTTGCTTATTTAGGAGCTTCCGATTACTTAAATTTTAAGTAATTAACCGTTGAAAATGTCCTTTCTTTTAAATTTAAACAAAACCCATGCATTAATGGATGAAAGGGACATGATGTCAAGTCAATTCCTCTCGACCATCTAAACTGAAACTCAATGTATCAAGAATAGGAGTTCTATTTAGATATTTTAATAAAGCCATCATATCATAAATGTGTTCATACTTGATGAAATCTTGGTCTTTCCCTCTTCATGCCAAAATCCTAAATCATCCATGCATGCACAAACAAATATCTAGATTTCATCCAAACACATAAAATCCTCACAATTAAAGCATTTAATTCCTAAAATTTTCCATCATAAATTAGTATAAAATAGACAATAAAAAAATAAATATTTAGATAGTATGCACTAAATCATTTGTAGAATATTCTTTGGTATGTTCTATAAAATGGTAAGTAAACTACTAGTACTCTTTGATTATGTTGACTTTTAAAATTTCGGTTTGACTAGGGTTAAGGATTACTCAAATTCTACCTAAAAATTAGGGGGTTTACACACAAGCACGCGTGCACGCACGCGCACACACACACACACACACACACACACACACGATTCCCATACCGGCTCCTTCTTGCCTTAAACGGTCATAGGACACCTATAATGTCTATGTTAATTGTAGGTTCTAAAGTATCCTTGTCTGAAATCCCAACTTGTTAATTCAAAAGATGTTTCTATTATCTAATTGAAATATACTAGAGGAAAAGTAATTGAGTGGAACTACGGAAGTTTGGTTTGGAATGAAAGACTTGTTATTCCACCTATAAGTAATTGGTAAGTAAAATAGGTAAGAGAAAGGAAGAAAGAGGTTACATTAATCTTATTATGTATTAAGTAAAGGTTTTAAGTTTTATTTAAGCTTTCAATTACTTAGATCGTAATTGTTGTCTAAATAAACTAATGAGTCTAACTACTTGATTCAAAGGTTGTCTATGGCACAACATACGTTTCTAAATATTTGATTGATTCTTAACATGATCCATGGAATTCTTGGGTTGATAATTTTAATCGAAGTTCAACGCTTATAAAATACTTTAACTGAATTGTCAACCAAATCAACTTGTCGATTGTTAATTAAAAATTCAAGGGTATACATCTTATAAAAATCATTACAATACAATATGATAGGATCTTATTATGTTATATTATATGTTATAGTGATAAGATTGTAATACTTTTTACCATCATACTACCGATTTATGATGGAGATCATTTATAATAGTATTAGAAATTTGATAGTTATGATCTTATGAAGTTGATTATTAACACACCATTAATATTTATTATATGGACATAATAAATTATTCAATATTTCTTATTACTTAACTATAATAGCATTAGATGACGAAAGTAATCTTATTGTTATATAACATTGATTGTTACAATATAATTTTATCAGTACTACTATTATTATCATAATAATTTGTTATGTACATTTTATTCATTTTCAATGCATCTATTCTTACTCATACGAGTAATAATTACTATCTAGGTTTAGGAAAAAGAAAATTTTGGGGTGGTTTTTCAAACATGCTTTATTACTTCCTTAAGATCTTGCTATTAATTTTTTGTAACCACTACAAATTACATAACATGAAATTCGGGGGACTACAGTGAATAACCTTGATTAAACTTCTTAAAGAACCACATTGCTTGACATACCCCAAATTTTACCAACATAAATTAGGAATGTGATGATTAAATACTCTAAAATTTTAGATCGTTTTGAATATTATTTTAAATTTTAAGATAGTAATTGAATTTCATAAATTATAGAATGTAATTAGAAAATTTAACATAATTAGATTAGTAAATGGATTTAAATGAATATAGAGATTCCAATATTGCAAATACGTATTTTAACCTACCAAATTACTTCAATTTCTTATCCCCAACATACCAAGCTATTCAATTCCTTTCAATTATCAACTTGAAACCAATTTCTAAGGTTCAATTACCTAAATTCCTAATTCACAAAAATTGAACATCAATCTAAATTTAGTTTAGCAATAGGTCAATAACTCACTAACTATACACCTACAAGTATTGATATCAAGTGTAGTATGACTTGATTCATTTTTAAGTTCTATTATATAATAAACGATAGTTTAAATATGGGGAGTGATGGGACCGTCCCGTAAAAAAATCTTACCATTAAAATAAATATAGTAAATAGAATATTAACTATTTTAGGAATTCGATCACAGTTGAGTATGGTGTGAACCATTGAATGGTGACGAGACCAGTCCCATCAAAATTAATGATGGGACCATAGAATTTTGCTTAAAGATAAATTTCTAGGTTTAAAATATACACGATATAAGTAAAAGCTGATTAATATCTACCAAATTAAGGCTCAAATAAAAATTCTAAATACGTACTCATGAAACTTAGAATTTTTCAGACCTATCAAGCCTAAAAACCTTAATCGTATAAGTGAAAATTTTGATAATCTAACATAATTAGGAATAATAAAGGAATTTAATTGAAAATAGAGATTCTCATGCCATAAGTACCCAATTTAACATATTAAGCAACATCAATTACCGATTTCAATAAATTCAAATTAATCAATTTTTTCCAATTATCAATTGAACTTTATCCATCAAGTTAATCACCTAAAACCCTAAATATCCAATTTGGACATTTTACCTTAAATTCCAACTGCTTAAGTCCTAGAAATTTAAATCCAAATACTTTCTTTCAAATATCAATTCCTAAGCCCCTAAATTTCTAAATACAAGTGAGATATTAATTTTCCTTCAATTAGAATTCCTATATTTAATTTCTAATGTCAATTAACAAATTTTCATTTGCCACTTTCTAAGTCCAATTTCTAAATGGCAAAGCCCATAATCTAAAAGTCTAATTCATTATCAAAAAACCTAAGCCCATTAAATTAAAGTCCAAGCCCATTAACATGAATCCAAGTCCATCTACAAGAAGCCCATAATTGAAAGATTAAGCCAATGAATCAAAGCCAACAAGCCCATAAGACCACATTAGCTATCATGCATCATCATATACTTTATAATTCCCCAAATTCTAGAGAATTTCCACATGTGAAAAAACCAAAATGACCTTAGGCAACTCTTGAAGGGTTCTAACCTTATGAAAAGACCAAAATGCTCTCAATTATTTAATACCAAAAAGCCCTTAACCCTAATAGAAATTACAAAACATCAAATAATATAAATATGCCCCTATAGAAAACCCTAATGCCCTCTTTTTCCTAGTAGCCCCCAACCCCTAAATTTCTCAAGAAAACCTCTCCAAACATACCAAAAATACTACAAAAATTCTACAGCTTCTCTTCAAATCAAGCTTTTAATGGGTAAAGAAATCCATTATTTTTCCATCATCTAATTACTCAATTCCTTCATAAAATCGAATCTCTATTTTGATTAATTCTTATGTTGTATTTGAAGACAAAATCAAGGTTTAAGGTGGGGATTTAGTATCAGAAGCATCATCAAAGTATTAAAGCAGTAGTAGAGAAGGTTATTTTATTGATATAGCTAATTCAAGTAAGTAATTATAATTAATTTGTTTGATTGTGTTAATGAAATTTAAATTCATGTAAATTACTAAAAATAAACATAGATTTAAAGTTTGATCAATATATGTATATATATGCATAAAAACCAAAATATATATATGTATATGTATGTATGTATGTATGTTAGAAATTAAAGTATTTGAAATTATTGCATGCATGAATATATGTGTTATATGTTGAATTGATGTATTTTATTGAATGAAATTATCAAATAAATTAAATATAAGTTATGCTTTAAATATATATATATAATATATGTATATGTGTTTATATTGATACATGCTGGAATTTTTGATAAATTCTGCTAATGATGGTGATTTGAACTATGATTTATGATTTTAGTTGTAAAAAATAAATCTAAGTATATAATAGATAATAAAACATAGAATAAAAATGTTTTAGATGATTTAAATATGTTGGAAAATCAATTTTATGCATATAATATATATATATATATATATCAATCTAGATAGCTTGAATTGTTAAGTTTAAGTAAAATATTAAACAAATTTATTTTTAGATGAAATTGATCTGAATAGTAGTTTAAGTCTATATATAAAATAGAAATTTTCATGATTTTTGAAATATATTTACTATTTTTAAAAACTAAATTACAAAATAGCAAATTAGGGCAAAGCAGTGTTCGCCCAGCAGTGATGACATAAACGTTTAGAGCTGAATCGGTGACTTTTTCTTCTCCTTTTTAAGCAAGAATATAACGGTTTGAAATATTAAGAAATCTACTTTAATTTGGTTTAAAGAGCCGGCCAATAACTAACCTGATTGGTAGTCAAATCAGCATGAACCGATTAGTCGTCACTATGCATCCCCTGTTTTCTGGACAGTTTTGAATTAATTAAAATTAAAACCACAATTAACTAATTACTTTAGGCCAAATGAACGTATAAACATATATGTATGTGTTCTAGGGAGTTTACATAAAAATTTGAGCTTAAGAACCCATGTTTAAGATAGTGAATCAATTGATTAAAGATAGGGTGCACACTAGGTTTCTATAGAAATGAATTGATTCTAATCAAATAAATATGAAATAAATATAAATAATGTATTTTCATATTAATATATGAATTTTATGATAAATAATCAATTATTTTGATTTTAGGAATTTATAATAAAATAATTATAAATATGACATTATAAAATAGTATAGACATAATAAGAAACTAATTTAGATTCATTAGCACATTTAGGGTGAAAATGGATTGTGAATGATATAAATAGAGTAATTATAATTTAAATGAGTTGTTTCACTTAATAAAATTTTATTAGATTGATTATAAGATTTGTTATTGAAATTACCATTTTAAGGACCTAATTACCATAAAATGAGTTTAGCCGACTAAGCTGAATATAAAATAAACTCGATTGATTAATTCTACCTAACTTGGCTAAACTAAGTTAATATGGAATTATTAATTAATGTTGGCTTAGTAAATTTTTTGGAGACCAACAATTGATACTTAGCTATTATTCAAACTAAAAACACTTATATGATCATATTAACTTATAATTGGTTTAGATTAATATGTTAAGTTATACCATGAAGAATAAAAGGAGTATATTGCTTCAAATGAATATTTACTAAAAACATGAGTATTTAATATGAGTTAAGATAAGTCGATAATTGATTTAAATTCTTATATGGATTAATGTCCTGAGCAGATATTCACACGCTTTAAATGTGCCTTCTACTTTACCTTCTGAAGTACCTTCTACTCTATCTTCTATTTTTTTAGAGTAAAAATTTTGCACTAGATACGCAGTGACTTAAGTGTTGCTTGCTAGGATAAGCATCATAAATGAATTAATACTTAAAGATGACTTTAATAACTGCTTGCTGCTTGTGCATGGCCATTTTTGAGACTTGGTCCAAGGAATTAATACTTAAAGATGACTTTAACTTGACTAGGGATGCTAACACGATAGTTAAGTGCTTAGGCCATCATGAGTGGCTCGGTAGGTAGTTGATGAGAGAAATGGTAGTAAGATAATGTCTATTCATATTGGAGAGAAGTTGTATTTTAGGCAGTTTAATATATGGGCTCTATTACTCTGCTTAATCACAACAGACTAATATGGATAAGGATATGTAATGGCCGTGACCCCTAGACGAGGCTATTAGTTATAGAGGTAGGAGATATAGGTATTTAAGTTGCCTATATAAACCCTTTAAGTAATTGTTGCTACTCAAGACCCCCAAGTTCTCAACGTGTTACCAGAGTATGAGTGCTCCACTGTTGTTTGCTACACTTTAATCTAAATATATAAACTATTGATTGTTGCATTGCATTTAGAATAGATGTGTATGCCCATTTTGTGTGAGCTTATGTTGTTGTCATACTGGGCTTCGGCTCATTCCATTCTTTTTCACATGATGATGATTATGATAATAGGTATGGCATGGACTTCATGGAATTTCTTGACGAATGGAGTGACTAGGATTTGCTAGATTATTATCATTAGTCTATACATAGAATTTTGCTATCAAACTTATGTTTTAATGATGGCATATCTATGAGCTCATGATTGTACTTTGGGATACTAGACATTTTGTATTTTGGGATTCCCGATGGTATGATATTTATTTATAAATGATGGTCTACTCATGAAAGTAGCCTATTTGGAAATCATTTTTAAAAATGTATTTTTCCACTACGAAATTCTAGATGTTTTCAAAAACTAGTTTAATGATTTTAGAATCTAAAATTTGTTTAGCAATAATCACGATAAACTATAAATTAGGTTAGCCTTAACGTATAATGCGTAAGTGTTATACCCAGCGGCTGAACACGCCTTGAACCCAGTTTGGGGCGTGACACTACTAGTTTGGAAAATAATATGAGGAAATGAGTTGTAACAGTCTTATATATTAATGAGTTCTATAGAAGTAGGATAATAAAATAACCAAATAGTAACACTTAGACTTATCAAAACAAGACAAGTGGACCAATAGAATAAATACAACACTATTCTCTCTTAAGGCATAACATTTGTGACAAAGAAAGCTATAATAGGGAGCTTAATTAAAAAATTAGCCAACTAAGCTTCAATAGGAACATGATGTAGAGCAAGAAATCACAAATAAAATGAACATATATTGATGTGTTTTGTTTGGCCATAAAGACAAGGATATCGAGTAATGAGAAAAGTGGATTTGTTATCACAAGAAACAAAAATTAGCACAAAGCAAGGAACATGAAGATCATGAAGAATGTATGAAGTCCATAGCAATTTTAGAAACAGTAGCAAGGCTTCGATATTCAATTTTATAGTTGAAGTACTGACCATAGGTTGCTTTTTCGATATCTAAGTAACTATAGTACCACCAAGAAATACATAGAAGCCATACAATGATTTTCTATCGAAAGTTGAAGAAACCCAATCCGCATTAAAGAAGGCTTAAATAACAAGAGAATTGGACAAAAAATGATAAAAAGGACCAAGGTCTATGGATACTTTTAATTAAATAAAATACAAAATAAATCAAAATCAGCTCTCTCTCTCTCCCCCTCTCTCCCTTCAAATCGGCGCCTCCCCCTCTCTTACACATCTATTTTTTTCTTTTTCATTTATTAATCACACAAATTTACGTCCTCAAAACTCTATAAATACTACCTCTCCCCTATTTCTTTCACACACTCATTTACCTTACTAAAACTCTCTCAAATTTACTTCATAAATCCTCTCTCCCAGAAATCTCTTTTCACTTTTCCATACTACCCATTTTCTTACATACTTTCTATACAGTATACACATACTATCCAAAACCTCCCTTAAATTGCCACTCTTATATTTCCATCTTAGGTAAATTTCTTACCCACATACTCTTACCATGTCATATAACTTAACATGACCATGGTCTATGTTTTTTAAACATCTAGATGTTATAGAAGCAACACTATGTTCATGTTTTGTTCTTATTCATGAATAAATTACATATCATGTTATTTTATTTATGTCACCATATTATTATTGTTTTGACCTAACTTTTATAACATATTATCTATATTTATGTATCTATATAATATTTCTTAGAGCATATAAGCTCACTAACATAACCGTTATTTATTTATTTATGCTTGAAATTTATTTATTTATTTATTTATTTGATGCTTCAATATTAAGAATCTTTCTAGTCTTAGACTTATCCTCATTAAGCCAAAATAATTTTCTTATTTCTTTTATGTTCTTTCTTTGGACTTGCCTATGACTAAGTCAGGAAGCCTTAAAATCAAGCTAAGGCTTCCAATACTTGATATTTATTTATTGTTCATTCTTATACTTTTCCATCTCTCTTATTATTATTATTATTATTATTATTATTATTATTATTTTATTATTATTATTATTATTATTATGTCATGTTACTAGCAACATACTCATACTTCATGCATGATCATATTAATAGTTGTCTTAATAAAAATAAAAAGATTCTTTTCTAAGTAAAAGAAAATAAGCCCAACTTACCTTAAAAATATAGTTTTATCACTTAGGAAAAAGTTTTATTAAGATTTAGAATTTTATGTCAACTAAATACTTTACGAAGAATTTTTGACAAAATCAACATAGATTCTAGTGTTGTTGACATACAAAGCATTTATAAATATAACTAAGGAACTCATTATTTTATTCTCAAACTACTATTAAAAGACCTTAAGATTGATAATACTTTTCTATGAGGAATTTTCTTAAAAACTTGATTATAAAATTCTTCCCAACAATTTTAATAAGAACAAGGATCAACTCAAGTTTTCCAAAATAAGTCAAGAATCAACTCACCAAGTAAAATATACTTAGAAAATAAAATTTGAGAATAACTTAGAAAGACTAAAGTTTTTTAATCAAAAGTTGTCTTTTAAGAATCTAAGAAAATAAATTATGTCACATATTTAATGACTTAAAAATCATTAGCTTTATTTCCAAACAACTTAACATAATTTTGTCAAACTTCACTTTTTTAACTACAAAAACAGGATTGTTTTATGGAAAATCATTTATTGAGATAACATCATTAGAATCATGTATTTATTATGAGTTGCATATATATTAAAAGGATTTTTCAACTATATATATTTATATATTTTCTATGGAATTTTTTGTTGATACAAAGTTAGAAAATTCATGTTTTTAAGATGGAAATTTTCGTGTTGATTCTATACCATATCTTTTAGTGACCCAAATGACATTTGATGAAGAAAATAACCTTGAGTAGGTAGAAAACGGTATATAATATGCCAAATTTCGAGTTAAAATTGGCAAGTTATGGACATTTTAATTTAGAATTTTACTACATGCGAATTTTAACCAACTTAGTAAAATAGAATTACAAGTTTAAGTAGAACTTCTAAAAAATACTTATTTTGGTATTTCTTTTGTATAGGTAACGTGGAGTTCGAGCTTCTTTACCCGGATGATTACTTTGACTAAGAAGCTTCCGCTATTATGACCGAGTGAGTTTAAATTCTTACATTTTTATATATATGTTTTTGCTTATGGTTTAGCGGCACTATACTTTAGAAAAAGATAAAACATGACAGTGCATGTGCTTTATCTACATGATTGAAATTATGTTAAGTATATCGACGTATGAATTGTTAATTAATCATTATATGATTTAGTATAGAAATGATTTGTCTGCAAATTCTATCACTTACAAAATGTCTAATACTATGCCATGATTACTTAAATAAAATGATTCATGCATGACACATAGTGAGTCATATTGCATTCATTACTATACCCTTGGTTGGACAAGGGCATAGTAATGATGCCTGTAGAACCCAAAAATCTACTCTATGGCTTTGATCGCCTATAATAAAATGGTGGATGGATACCTAAAATAACTACAATTTAGCGACTAGTAGTGGCTCATATAAAAACTTTATTTGCGAACTATGGCCTTATTGCCCGGAACACATAACCACCGAATGGAGGGATAAATCCATTCAAACATATAATTCTCAGAAAATCGTATATATTGTTTGCTCAAGTGTTTCATTGCATTTCATATGCTTGTTAAATAACTCATTTGGAATATTGATTTATCCGAGTACTTTATTTGCGGACCTAATTCTCACTAAGCAAGAAGCTTATCCCTTTATAAATATCTTTTACAGCACCCCTATCTATGGTTAACACCTCGGGATTATTTCCCCCGGTTATTACCTTTTGGACTAAGGAGTTTTTAGAAAAAGTCAAAGACTAGATGTAGACTTAGACTTCTAAGTAAATCTCCATGTAATTGTTTTGAATAGACTTTAATAGACCTTATATTTTGTTAGGGGAATGCCCCCTTGTAAGACCTTTATATTTCCATATTCCTGATATTATATTATGATTTCCATTCTTAAATTGTTATATGAATGTCTCCTTAAACAACTTATTTCAATGTTGGTCCTCTATGATCGTGAACATACATCTTACACCCGGTATCAAAGCTTATGGGATGACTAAGGTTGTTATACTTAAGTTTTAATATAGAGTGTGGCGAACTGTCGCATTTAGGGTATCCTTTGGGGCGTGACAATTTTCATAACAAATATGTCCAAATAAGCACAAAGAATAAAGGTCTCTTGACATTTATCAGAGACCTTTGGCTACTTACCTTCCCATTCTAGTTTCGAGAAGAATAAGCAAATATGGATTATAAACCCTCATCAAATCTTCAATAGCACGCCTACACTATGGCGCATTAGCTCCTCTCACATTCTAAGATAAAACTTTGAAGGGCATATTTACCCTAAGAAGTTAGTTGATTCCCATCATGGATTCATCAATGAAGGAAAAAATTGCACGACACAAGATCCATTAGCTTCCGTAGGGCATCTGAGCCTTTGAATATCTTTTTGTAGCCAACATGGGCATTGGTTGATGGACAACATCATTGGGTTTTTCTCCACTGGATGGAACATCCATGGGATGGTCTCCCCTATCTCTGGAACAAAGATACCTAGGATCAAATGTCTATAAGAGATGCCTATTTCCTACCATGATCATTGATCTTCCTAATGCCTTGCAAGTTTCTCTCCACCTCTATAGAGCAGTCAAAGGTAAAAGATAGCAAGAGTAGTGACTTGGGTTATCCTTAGTAGGCCTTTTCTCAATGTAGGGAGCTACTTACCGTGGAAAGGACATATTGCCCTTCCCTCGCGAAGATGTCCTGGCATTGGAGGAAAGGAACTCGGTGAAGTTGGAAGGGTAAATTCTACATTGGTGTGGCTAGAAGTACTTCTATCAGTATGTTATGATAGTGATCTTTGAAGTTCAATTGTCAAATGATCAACCATGGTGTCTCTACTAGAGTTCTTGAAAGAGGATGAAGCCATTTCACTGCTAGGTAGATTTGCTCATTGTGGACCATGTCTTCTTGCTTAAGATTTTACTTCACTCAAGCACTTTTGTGACTTTTTCTTTGAGAAAACTGTCGGAAGCTCTTTAGACATGAACAAAAGGGATACATTAGGGTTTGTATTCTCTTTATTGTAATCTTCCTCATCAATTGGATCCACTTCTACTTTGCCACCGGTTATCTTTTCATATCCCCTATCATTGATCTCATGATCTTTAGAACCATGCATACTTTTCTTTTAGTAATTATTATCTTATCGTTGGGTGTTGTGTTGACTTGAAATTTTAAATCAAATATTGCATGTATTGAGAGTTTGTTTAGTATTTCCAAACCTTTCATTTCCTCCTTAACCAACCCGTGTATTTCCTTTTGCCCCGATCTTCCTCCTTTCTACTCTGATCCAATGACCATAGGAGTTATTATTCTCCATGTCTTTTTTGTGATGTGATTGATTGATCGGAGTATTTTCAAAAGATAAATTTTCATTGACATTCACATATCTTTCTTCCAGTCTTTCGTCTTCATTGGGCTTCTTCATTTCTACTTTTGAGCATCCTCGATTGGAAGTATGTCCCACACAACCACAAGTATTATAGAGTGTAGGGAGTCCTTCATATTGAACCTGATAGTTTTGACCATCAATAATAATTGTATAGACTAAAGGTGTATTGAAATTGACCTATATGTATAGTCTCGCAAATTTGACTTTTTCACACTGAGCTGTGAAAGTGTCAAATCTTAAAACTATACCTAGGCAGCCTCCAATTTTCATTAGGGCTTCACAACAGTAATATTCGATGGGTAATGTATTGATTTGAGCCCACACAACAATAGAATCAATGTAATTCAAGGATGGAGTAAAGTTAGGGATCCATCATCTAATGGCTAGAAAATGTCCATTGATAAACAAAGGACCATCTTTTATAATATATTGGATATTGTCCTCAAATGTGAAGGAGACAAAATAGTATCCTTTACCGACGCCAGTCATAGTGAAAGCTAAACATTTTTTCCAAATAAGTTTCAATCTGGTAGGAGGGGTGTTATATCCTAGATTCAGACCCATAATCTTTATAATTAGAGTTGATTTCCATTTGTCTCTAATCAATTGTTTCTTCTCTCTGTCAAAACATATCATTTTCACACCAATCACATTCAAATTTTCTGAGGAAACGTCACTAGAATCCACCATGTTGTCATCCTCCATAGAACTTGGATTTGGATAGGAATCTTGGAAAAAAGAAAAAGCATATGCACCTGGAACATATGATGTTGCTTTATCCTTGTATGAAGATTTCAGACTAAGATTTCCATTGTTATGGTGTCTAGATTCGAACGAGACTTCATTGGCAAAGAATTCCTCCGGATCTATACTTATGGTTCTTTTTTCTATGCTTGAAGAGATCACTAGCACTATCCTTGGTGGGAATAAGATTAGATGTCGCACTCGGTTCCATCCTCTTATGCTATAAAGCTGGCTTCATTCTCTCTGCGCTTAAATAAGATTAAGCTTTCTTTTTCCATTTGATTTTTTAAAAAGTGCTCTAATTTAATTGATGAACACTATTAAAGTATAAAAATATCCTAAGAGAATATCTTTGAACTATTGGTCACTATTGAAACTTTTAATATCAATGTAAATAACTATATTAATTAGTTATGTTCTTCATATGCTTCATATGCTCTTGTGAAATCATCTATCATTTTTTTGGATAATAAATATATTAATCATTCAATATCTTTATACTATTGGTCACTATTAACTATAACTTTATTGATTGTCCCACATGGTAAAATTTTTAAGACATTGTGTAATGCCTAAAATTTTATTAAGGCGTACACAACCACATATAATACCTCATATATTACATGCTTAGGCTTCCTTAAAAGAAGATGTTTATATCAAACATTGCTAGCCGATTTAAAATTCATAAATCATTTAATTAGATTCTAGAGATAACTGGATTTGTGATGGAAAACAATCATAATAAAAACATTTCTAGCTTTCACTCCTACATGAGTGGATCAACTTTCATAAAATAAAACCATACCATCAGGTATCTCATATACCTTTCATGATGGTTTGACAAAGTGAAATAACCTAAAATTTAATATACTAAACCAATTTACTTATATATATATATATATATATATGTATGTGTATTTAGTTGATGATTTGTGATTAAATTGTTATAGCTAAGTTAGTATAATTTAATTTGATGGTATAACAAATTCTTAGTATAACAATATCTTGTAATTGAAATATATGTGTGTAAGTGAAATTGTGGTAATAAATAAGTTTGTTGAATTGCATTAAATTGGGTGTATGAGTGTTTAAATGTAAACCTTGGCAGATTTTTGGAGCCCCAAAATTAAGCCCAAGATCAATTAAATTAATAATATTCAAGCCCAAACACATCCATAGCCTAAGCCCATGTTCTCTTATCTTCTCAACTCTTTTATAATGCCCCAGAAGTCAAAAAGTAAACAAAATATCACAATCCAAAACAGACCTAATCTCCATCGTCTCTCTCTCCGTTTCTTTTATCTCTTAAGCCCTAAAAATCCAAATTTCATCCATTCAAATTTCTTCTAAGTCATCACAAACAATATTCAAAGCTAAGAAATAAGATACAAGATCAAGACAAGTGGGAATCAAGTTAAGAAAGTAGCAAAAACAAACTTGATTACTAAAGGTAGCTAAACAAGTAAGAAAAGTCGATTTCTTGTTTATCTTGTTTAATGATAATTTTGATTGATGTTAATGTTAGATAGGAGTAGAACTTTAATATTTTATGTGAATTAAGGGCATGCTATTATGTATGTTGAGCTAGATATGCAAATAGATGTATGTATCCTAGGTGTTTGATGAAATAAAATATGAAGTTCATGATGATATGATGTATGTATAGATGTTGTTAGTGATAATTGAGTAGAAATTGAATTATTAGAGTAATAGTAGGGATTAATAGCTATAAATGATGAGATTATGTTTTAGGGTAAAGCTATTGAGCATACATGTATGAAATGGATTTATGTGAGCAAGTGAACGTAGTGATGCTTAATATTATGTTCATAGACCAGTTTGGTATGTTTTTATAAATACATAAGGGTATATTGAAGAGTTAGAGGATATAGAGTTTTGAAATTTTGAAATAAGTACCATAAGATAAATGCTCTGTTCACCACGGGCATAATCAAGGCCATTATCCCCTTAGATCTTAATTTCCCTGTTGATCGCGACCATTACTGAGGCCGTTATTTTGTTAGAATGAATTTCAAAGTTTGATCACAGTTGTTACCAAGCCAGTGATCTTCTCTGAGTGTTTTCAAAAGTTTAATATGGCTTAGATTATAGTCATTACGAGGGTCACTATCCTCACAGGTTCTTTTTAGAAAAATTTTTATAAAGCTTATCACGAGCGTGATGGAACACATGATATGGATCACGGCCTTTGTTATGGGTGTGACATACCTTCTAGTACTGTTTCATAAAAATAATAAATAATAAATAATGAATAAATAAATAAATCATTGATGATAATAGATAGATGATCAATGAAATATGATATGTGTATTTGTATAAATAAAACATGATATGATTTGAATTTGTTTAAGTTTAATGAGTTATATATATATATATATATTTGTGAATTAACAAGTTTTTTATGAAACGATTTTCTTGATAGACTCACACACTCAATTGGGTTTAAACACATGTCTATTATCCGATAGATCAGATTATATAGGTATGTAATAGCTTGCTTGATGATTGTTAAGTTAGGCATATTCTATATAGATTTAATTAAAGATAAGTTAAAAATTGTTTGAATTGGTTGTACGTGTGCTGTTGAATCTAGGCTAAAGAGCGGCAACCTTATTCAAGCGGGCACGGTAATTAGGCACTTAGGCCACATTTGTCATGAGACAATGACATTTTACCATGATGCGATGGAACACCATGATGCAATGGTGATTCTTGAGTGGCTAAGCACGTAATCAATAGGGCGGATAGTATCAGGGTAACATTTGCTTATTCTTATGAGGAAATAATATGATTTAGTTCATGTTTATAGGACTGGTTGAACTAGATGATATTATGGATTAAGTTAGGTAAAGTTGTGTAATGGCTGTTAACCTTAGATGAGATTACTACTCTATTTCAGTTAGAGATATGAGTTATAAGTATTCGGACTGCCTATAAAAACCCCCCGAATAGCTACTATTACTCAAGATTCCCAGTTTCTCAAGATTGAAATCGGAGTTTGAATACTCCAGTGATGATTGACTTACTTAATCAAAGATAATTAAACTATTTATTGTGCATTACATTTAGCTCAAGCGTGCTTGCCATTGTGTATTTGCTTGTGTTATTGCATATTGGGCCTTTGACTCATGTTACTGTTTTGCAGGTGAAATTGATGAGGATTGCTATGATGACACGGGTTACAAGACCGATTGAGAAGCCTTCTTGGATGAGTGAGACGGCTAGACCCATATGCGAGCAAGGGTGTTTTAGATAACTTTTCTAAAAGACTTTGAAAATGAAATTTAATTTTATTTATATAGGCTTCTAATTAAGCCTTGGGTTATAATATAAGATGTTAAGTTTTCTTTCAAGTTTTTATGTTGAACAAGTTTGTAATCTTTTGGAGTATCATTTATTTGACACTAAAATTGTTCTAAGTTTCATAAAGTTGACCTACTCAGGTGTTAAGTAGTTTTATGTTAAGGTAAACAAACAATCAATATAAACATCTTTATCTCCAGGCAACCTTATGTATAACTCTTGAGTGTTCTATAATACTTAGGTATTATGCGTGGTTGGAGGATTTGGCATGCCTAATTATGGAAATTACATAAGCTGGGTCCTTACACAAAGACTTAAAACTCATTATAAAACACTTCAGCTTTTCAACTATGCCCTTAAAAGAAAATATACAGACTTTAAAAAATATAAATCCAATTCTTTTAAAATATAAAAAAAATACAAATAATTCATCGGTCTTATCTCACTTTACTTCTCCTCTCAAACCTCTAGGATCACCCTTAACTGAATCAACATCATCATCATCCACATCGACATCATTACCTAGAAAGAAAACAACAACAATAATAATAAGCTGAAGCCTAATACATAGTAACATAAGCACACATGAGGTCACACACACACTTAAACTAAATGCAATGCAACATCAAATAATTTATATCTTTAATTTAAATGAATAAATCAACACTGGAGCACTCACACTCTAGAACAATCTCTAGGAACTTGGGAGTCCTAAGTAACAGCAGCTACTTAGGGGGGTTTATATAAGTAACCCCAATATCTATATCTTATACATAACTTTACAAGAAAATAGCCTCATTTAGGGTTCACAATTGTTACCCCACTCTTTACTCAATTTTAGTCCATAACATCATTTAATTCAATCGTTCCCATAAACGTGAACTAAATCATGTTACTTCACTCTAAACTTAAGTAAACATTATGCCGATATCGTTTGCCTCATCAACTACTTGCTAAGCCACTTATAAATGTCATTGCATCATGACAAGGGTGACCTAAGTGCCTAAACCACCATGCTCGCTCTAAATAAGGTTGTTGCTCTTCGGACCAGATTCAACGATACAAGCACAAGAAACACTCAATTATTAGGCTAGGTTTAAGTTTTAATTAATTTACAATGTTTATCTTAACATACAACACGTACGTCACTGCATATCTTATCAAAAAACTTATGAGGATCATAAGATAATCCAGAAGAAGTGGAAGCTAGATTCAAACATCTTTTCAAAAGGTTAAATTATATAAAAAAAATCAATTATTTACTAAGTTACATCAAATTATTATTAAAAACTCATTTTATACTTTCATTTGATCAAACATGAAAATAGGAATCCTGCCATGCCTGCAAAGATCACCCTACCAAGATATGGACAGCACTTTGTTGTCTGTCAAATTATTTCTTTTATTAACAAATCTTTAGTCTAAGATATTTTAGAAATTACATTCTCCTCATCATTTAAAGTTTAACCTAACATATTAACCTTAGCCAATTATAAGTCAAGTCTATATTAATCTAATCTTAGCTAATTGATTACACCTAATCATTTTAATTCATTTTAACTCATTAAAGTCTATTTAGCCTAGTTGAACTTAAAATTATTAACTAAGTTTATTTTATATTTTGGAACTATGTTAACCTAAGTCAATTACTAATCCTATTTATTGATTAACTCATTCCTGATTATACAAGCACTAACATATCATTTTATCTATCATTAATCTAATCTATTCCATCTTTCTTTCTTTTCTTTCTTTTCTCTCTCTTTTCATTTAAACAGCACCAAGGAAAAGATCATGCTCGTGATGGGGGCCGTAATCTAGATCACTAGCCTCATCATGCCCGTGATCTATGCCATGACCGTGATGTGGATCGTGGGTAATATCATGCCCATTATCATGCTTTATATTTTGATCAAAGGGGATCACGGTCCTTGTTACGCCCATGATCATCCTTGATATTGCTTTCCGTTTATATCACGGGTCGATCATAGTCATGATGTACATGGGGATCATGCTATGTTTTTACTTTGTCTTTTACTCTAGTTTTAACTACTTATTTTCAACATACATCAACAAAAACATCTTATTATTAGCATATACATCTATAAACATAATTTAAAACACTCTTATATGCATTTCTATATCATTTTCCTTCATTGCATTTTGTCAAACACCTAATCTACTTAAATATCTACGTGTTTAAGTTTTGACAAATATGTTCATATATCCTTAATCTATCAATATTATCACAATTTCTACATGTATTTAACTCTACTTCAACATTTACATATATAAACAACAACTAAAGCAAGAAAAATAACAAAACTTATCTTTTTAGACAATTCAAACATCTAGATCTTTTCTACCATTACTTCTCCTAAGTTTTTGAAGTTGTTTCTTGCATGATCTCCATTCTTTATCTTGTTTTCTATCTTTGACTTCCTGTATAATCTTCTTGAATTTAAGATTTAGGTTTGTGTTTTAAGAAAGAAAAGAAAAAGAGAAGAAGAAGAAGAAGGAGGAGGAGGAGGAGGAGAAATGTAGAAAGAAGAGGAAGAAAGAAGAAAGAAAAAGAAGGGGCAAGTGGCTCAAAGGAAATGGAAAAGGAAAAGGTAGGAGATTAAAGAATTTTTTTTGGATAGGGCATTAGATTTAAACCTTTTTGATAATTATATTAAGTATCAAAATTAATTAGAAAATAATTTGAGAATCTATATTATATAAATTAATTACTTGATTTAGAAACATAATCTAGAAGTTTAGTTTACAATAAATTGACATTTAATTGGAGTTTGGATTTAAGAACTGATATTTTTAAACTAGTTAATTTCAAAAATTATAAGGATTTAAGAAAATAAAAGTTAACTAAAATTGAAGGGTTTAAGAGTTTGCAAAATATTTAAAATGTTTGTTTTAAGATTTAGGAATTTGAATTTGAAGTAAAAGGAGTCTAAATGAAGTATTGGTAGAAATTGATTAGTTTTATTTATTATGAAAAGTTATTGAGGATAAATAGATGATTTGGGAAAACATTTAAAATCTCAATTTCAATTCAAATCTATTTACTAATGATAATAGATTATTTGGAAAAATTTTAAAATCTCGTTTTCAATTCAAATCTATTTACTAATTTAACTATGTTAAATTGTCTAATCATAATTCATTATTTGTTTTACCTGAACTATTTAACTATCTAAGATAAATTCTAAGTTCAAATGCAATATCATAATTAACTATCTTTTATACTATTTCATTGAACTATTTCCAACTTAGATAGGTGAAAGTTTGGAGTATTTCACGTTGTTTTGTATATAACAGGAAGATGAAGAACCCATTCTTGAAGTAATACAGTAATAAAGCATGGGCAAGCTTAGTAAAGCTAGTTTTATGGGCTCTTACAATGCATAATATACTAATAAAAGATAATAATAACACTACAAGAAATTTTGGCTTTAGAGACAAAAAATTCTGTCTCTGAAAGTGAAAAATCTGTCTCTAAAGACTTTCAGAGACAGAATTTCCGTCACAAATTTCTGTTTCAAAAATCATCGTCGCTAATTCTTTTAGAGACAGATTTATTTTCCGTCGCAAATTTGCTACGGAATTTCTGTCGCAAATTTGTCTCTATTTTATAATTAGTTATTTTTAAATATCCAATTAGTAAATATTAAATAAAATTATTCCGTCGCAAATTTGTCTCTGATTCTAAGACAAATTATTAAAAAAATACATATTTGCCTCTTATTTATCCTTCCCAGGAGGTCACTCATCATAGAATACTACATACTAAGCACACTTAACATTGAAGTTTTCACAAGTACTAAACCGATAAACCAATTCGTATCTTCATGAGTAAAGTTCCACTACTGTTTATTTAAGAGATACCACAATTTACAATATTATAACTATAAAACATTTTATATCTTTTATAGTTTATTTTTATTTTATAATTTCACTTTACATATTTATTAAGGATTTTTCATTAATATTTTATTAAAATAATATAATATTAATATATACAATGTTTACATTTTATAATAATTATTTTAAATTATATATTTATTATAAATATATAATATTTTCAGTAGTATATTATAATTTTTTTTCCAAATATGATATTATTATTAAAAAATATTATATATTATGTAAATATAAATAATGTTATACATATAAATTTATATATATATTTTTAATGATATATAATATAATTATACTTTTTACATTAGTTATTTAATATTTTATATTAAATTAATAAATTGTATATTTTTAATTAATGTTTTTATTTTTTTATTTTATTTTTTTTGCACTTAATAAATTATAATATAATGTAAACAATATAAAAATATATTTTTCATTATTATATTAATAAAATAATATATAATACCAATTTAAATATATTTAACTAAGTATTATATGTTACATATTTTATTACTTAAATATACTATATATTTTACATAGTATATTATTTTTTCCCCAAATATGTTATTATATTTTAAATAAAATATAGTATGTAAATATAAATTATGTAAGATATATATAATAAATTTTTTATATTAAAAATATATGAATAGTCATAATAAATATATAATAAATAATTATAAATAATATAAATATATATTTTTTTTATTAATATATTATTAAATATAATATATTATTTATATATTTGTATATGTTTAAATATACTAAGTTGTCATTTTCTATAAATTATTTTATTTTACATATATTATTATTGAAATATACTTTATTTTTAATTAGTATTTTATGATATTACTTGCGTATAACATATTATATTATTATTATACACTATTTTATTAAGTTGTATAATTTGAGTTTTTATATAAGTTATTATGTAAAAGAATATATAATAAGATATAAATATAATATTTATGTTTTAAGTACTATTTTTAATTTATACTTTATTATATATAAATGTATTGTAATGTTAAATATATTATAAATAATATATATATAACTAGTTGTAAATAACAAATGATTATACATATTATAGTTATTATATAATAAAATTAATTTAAAAATATAATATGTCCTTATTATATAATGCACATTTATATATATTATATTAGATATGTATAATTTAAAAAAAATTTTAAACATAATTATTTATATATACATATATGTAATAATTTATTTTAGAGACAAATTTGCAACAGAATTTAAAAAAATAGAAATTGACGCTAAAATAATTTATTTCCCTCTAAAATCAGAGACAAATTTGCAACGGAAAAATTTTCGTCGCAAATCAATGTGTAATCTGTCGCAAATTCCGTCGCAAAAGTATATAAAAATTAGAAATTATACATATCTAATTGAAAATTCAGGTAGCTAAGTAGCATTCGTGATATTAGCCATTTATTTAATTAGTACAAATAAAAAAAAATTCCAACAAATAAAATATATTTTTTATTTTTTTTCCTCAAAAAAGGTAAATTTATTTATTCGAACCTAGGGCCTCACTTGAGAGACTAGAGAGATGTCACTAGGCTACAATACCATTGGCAACCATTTATTTAATTAGTACAAATAAAAAAGTTTTTTTTGTCCAACAAATAAAATAAATTTTGTGATTTTTTTTCCTCGTAAAAGGGTAAATTTTCCAAGTACCAAATCTCAAAGAGATAGATTTAGAATCGATATTCAAAAGATACATACATTCTGCCGATAACGAAACCATTATTTGCTCCTAATTTGGCTCCCTCTCTATATATAGATATATTATGTTGACTTGTTGCATTCTTTTGACTTATATGGGCGAACTAAACAACGACATTAGAAAACTAAGAATGACTCGATCACAAGGTGAGTGATGGAACCCCATTCCATTGATATTTCCGATTTACTTCATATAATATTTCTCTTATTTGAAATTTCTTTCACCTTTTTTTTTTTTTTAATTTGTAGTATGTCCATCTGAGGTTCTACCTGTGAGGCTTGATGACAATGCTTCTGTCCTTCGATCACCAAGCTCATTTTGCATCGGAGTCGCGTGTTTCCTTTTGAATGGTGTTTTCGTTCTGTGTACAATACTACTAATTATCTCTATTACACATTCATTCGAATCAAATGCTCCTTGCCTTTCTATTGAATCAATCAATCCTGTCTCTCCCACAAATATTACTTATGCTAAGAATCCTCCCTTTGTAACTTCATCCTCTAGTCTCATCGGCTCATTAGTATCTTCATTTTCTAGTCTCAACGGTTCATGGAACATCTCACTCAGTTACCACAACCAGGCTCATGCAAAAATAACCTATTATGACAACATTGATATAACATTGTATTATCGCAACGTTTTTATCGGACACAAAAGAATCCTATTCACTAATTTCCACCAAGGTAAAAACCAAACTTGGATATATATAGCTACAAGGATTGATGCCAATTCGGTGCTTCTCACAGACATGGAGGCTCATCAATTTGCAGCAGATATGGAGGATGGAACCATTAAATTTGAAGTGAAAGTGGAGGGTCATCTTGCTCTTGACCAGTGTTGGGATTGTGAGCACGGAAAAACACCTGTAAAGTTTTATTTTGATAGGAAGTCTAATTTTGGAGAATGTATTGAGTATTATTGAATCTTGAAATTATTTCTTTAGGAGCATTTTCTTATGAACCTTTACTAAAGGTTAATCATTAGAAAGGTTAGGGTTTTGTGAGGTATCTGGGGATGAATAAATTTGTGGTCTCACAGAAGTATGGACTTTTTCTTTTCTTTTATTTATTATTATTTTCTTTTTTTTTTCTTTTTTCTTTTTTTTGTTTCATTGTCCATTGTTCCTCTCATAGCAATCATAAAACTATGATCAGTTCTTTTCTCTTCTTTTTTTCCCCCTCATCTATTGAAGTTAGCATTTCAAATTTTTATTTATATTGTTCATAATGTTTTGTTGGTAATAATATTTTAGAATGATATGATGATAAAGTTGGAAGGAATTCGGTGAAATTTATTTTTTGTCTTTTTGGAGATTTAGATTAGAGCCATAAAGATTATTCATAAATCAAAGTATTGAAATATCCTAACAGAATATCTTTCAATTGAAACTTTTGACATCGGTGGAAATAAATACATAAAATACATTGATAAATTATGTTTTTCAAATTTTTCATATGCTCTTGCAATGTCATGTTGTGAAATAATCCACAATTTTTATAGAAAAGATATATATATATATATATATTTTTTAATCATCAATGTTAGACTATTTTTCTTTTAAGTTCTAATCTTTTTTTTCATATCTAAATTTTGAACGTTTTAGATTGTTGCCAAAGTAGGATTTTTTACTTTCCATATATTTAATTGAAATTGACTTTATAATTAAGCAGCAATAAATTGAAAAAAAAAATAATAAAAAAAAACAAACAAAGAACACGCGCAGCCAAGAGCCAACAACGTAGATCTAGAAAAGAAGAATGTTCACTGGATGTCTAGATGTCAAGCTGGTACCCTTAACATAGGAATCTACGAAATCATCCTCCCTCAAGTACTTCGTGAAAAATAGGGAGAATCCAGAGGAAAATGAAGATGTGCCAAAACGCTGCCAATAAAATGTATGAGATAACCTTCTTTGCGGAGATCATTATTACTTTGACAAGCAGGATTTTAACAGTGGGATGGGATGAAATAGATAATATGATGCTAAACAAATGTTTTTACTTTCACTACAAGAGAAAATTGAGCTGCAAAAACAGAAATTCTGTAATAGAAAATGGGTAAAATAAGATAATTTTATAAATAGAAACAAGGATGATAGTTTTTATAATAAAAATTTACGTTTGAAAACATAATTTTTTGTTTCTAAAGCCCATTTATTTGATTTTGAAGTTAGAAAGGTTGATTTCAGTCTAGGATAAGGTGATCCATGTTTCCTTACTTTTGTTTTTTTTTGAAAAAAACGTAGGCTATATCTCTTTTGTTTTCCTTTTTATTTTTTAAATTATTATTATTTTAATAATTATATGTATATTTGAATGAATTTATTTTTCTTTTTTTTTGTA